>VNKC01003352.1:0-82741 GCA_008042775.1 Drosophila pectinifera
ATTCCTTATTTATTAAAATACAGAATACATATATATATATATATATATATATATATATATATATAATATTTTTACGATTGCAGCGGAACATTTCTAACCCATCGACTGGAAGGGTATTAAAAGTTCGTATTCCTGGTCTAAGCTTCATTTATTGTTGACAGTTACGTTTGAAATCGGAATGAGTTTGTAATGAAGAAGAAGAGGAGAACATAGGCAGAAGCAACAACAGAAGCAGAAGCTGGAGCACAGGTAAAAAAATAGAAGAGAACAACAACAAAACTTGTTTCCCAGCAACGGAAGAAGCTTGCTGCAAAAAAGTAAAGAACACTCAAGGGTAATATAATAGCAAAGCGAGCTGTACAACAATAGCCTCTAAAGACCTTTGGTCAACATTTTCCAAATATTAAAATATAATAAAAAAAAACATATTGAAACAAAATTTGTATAATTTTGCCATTATTTATACCTAGATTTAGACATCAATCGACGCATCAAAAATGTAAGCTAAACTTTCCAAGCATCCCTATCCAATGGCCCCCAATTGTACCTGACAACCAGATGATAAGCAGAAGTAGGAGAAACGGTTCATGGACGACATAGCCTGGAAATGGAGACACACATACGGACCGTAAAAAAATTCTTTTTGTTTTTGTCTCCAGCTGCCGCTGTGCTTAATGAAAGTTAACGGAAGAATTTCGAATAGATCTCTGGAAATATCTCCATGCTTTGTCTCTATGCGGCGGCGCCTGCTATTTTTTGATGGCATTTGTTACTCGATTTTTTTTTTTATTTTTGGGTGGGGGCTTTTCACTTTCGCAATGTGTACCATAAAACGCAAGACACGAGAGTTCAGAGTCGAGAGTCTTTCGTGCGTACAAATGACATCAAAATAAACTTGCAAAAAACCGAGCACAGTCAACGTTTTTGGCATTTCTTTTTCTTAATTTAATTTCATATAATGTATTTGTTTTATACACACATTTTGTTGTTGCGTTTTTCGGTTCGCACAATTTTCAAGCTCTCCACAGCAAACACACACAAACGCACCCAAATTGAAGCCATTGACATTGAGCTGTCTCCTAGTCAGTGGCTGACTTAGGAGGGGTTTTAAGGAGTTTACAAAATTCCCCCCTATATTTTTGAGAAATTTAAAAAAGAAAAAGAGTTATAAAAGAAAAGAGTTATAGCAATTAGTTATAATAATATAATGCAATAAGTTTATGCAACCCCTTTAAAAATGTTTTGCGAGTCCGTCACTGTTTGTAGCAGTTGCCCGTTTTTGGTCGTTGGCATTTTGAATGAAGCGAATGCTTTTATCGGTTTTTATCCCAAAAACGTACATCCAACAAATGAAAAAGAAAAAAACAAAGTCCACAGCAAACAACAAATTGTTTTGATCAATAGCTTTTGCTTGTGTGTGTGTGTTTATTGTTTATGGACAAAATGTAACGAACTATTTTCAAAAAATTTCAAACTAAAAAGCGGAAACTCAAAATGTTGCCCATATTCAATGGAACGAAATACACACATAGCTGATTGTTCGATCGTAGGCGTATACGTAATCCCCGATCCCCGATTCTATATGGCGCTGCATCCGCCGTTTTACTATCTCAGGAAATCAACTAAAAACAAAAACAAAACAAGTAAATACTCGAAAACACATGTCCAAAAGTACATGTGTCTGCCTCGTACAGTTGCCCAAACTTGGTTACATAGTTTTTTTGCCGATCACCTTTATTGTGTTTTCTTTTGGTTAGACTATAAGAAATATAAAGCAATTGCAATATGGAAATCCGTTTTATCCAAATTTATTTAGGGAGTTTTAAAATCGTTTTTTACATACAAAAACAGCAGCAATTTTTAAATTTATCGTTATTTCAGAGCTTTCTCGGGAGTAACATTTACATACATACGTACATTTCTCCATTCTCCAACTCCATTTCTCCAATAAAAGTACGCAACCCCCCTTTAACTGGTGCCATCTATTAGGTAACTCTATTTAATCCCCTTGGCGGACCGTTGTCCATTCAAATCTCCAGCAGACAACAACATTTATCTGTGGAGATCTCCCTTGAATTATAAATGGCAAACTTTAATACCTATTTTCCCGTCCGTTGTTCACATAAGAAAACGGCAAAGTGGACAATGTTGGCCGCACAAAAGAAGTTCAAACTAACGGCGGCCTGAGCGAGACGGAAGAGAAAGACGATCATGACTTTCACTACCTAATTAGAATTTTGAGTGAACGCTGGATCGAAATGCAACAACAAATGCAAACAAGCAAGCAGCAACAATGCCGCCTTTTTATTTTTAGTCTTCAATTATTAGGCAAATTTTTGCGAAAGTTCATATTTTTATAGGATACCGTTTGATGCATCCAAACGTAAGAAAGAGACAGAAGGAAAGGGAAACGATGGCCTTAAACTTTTGATTATTTCGATAACATTGGATATTTCAAAAAACCGATAAACAAATCCCCCAAGGCATTCTTTTTGTATTTTTATTGTATTTTTGTATTTGGTATTAAAAACAGGCTCATATCTGGAATTTTCCTTCTCTGATTTGATTATAAATATCAGCAATTGGATGAATCATCTATGAGATCACAGAGAGTCAATTAATGAATGAATAATTTAGGAAATTCAGAGAAGCGGGCGGCAGTCACAGTCCAGTCTTACACTCTTTAATACTGCATTTTAATGGACTGTTTTTTCTTTTTTTGTTTCATGAAATTAATTTGTTAAAACAAAGTGTGGAAAGAAACAATGTATTTAATGGATTTTCCCCTTTGTTTTTCTCCCTAATTAAACAGCGCTTATCACGCTTTTCGGAGACTGTAAACAGACCGCAACAAATTGCATTTCCATTTCAGCATTTAAAAAAAAAGAAGAAAAACAGAAAAAATCGCCGAAAAGAAAACGAAATGTGGAATGCAATTTGCTCGAATGCATTTATCTGAAATATGTATGGAAATCAAAGTCCATGACTCATCACGGTTTTTGCACTCCGCATTTTATTTCTCCTTCTTCTTATATATATATATATATCATTTTTTGGGTATATTTTTCAACATTTTTGTGAAAGTGACACGTGCGGAGCTGAGAGACTGACTGCTCCGCGCCCCTTTCGGCAAAAATTTGGCAGAAAAAGAATTAAAAATAATGGCAGGAACCAGGAGTGATTCACCCGGATTTGAAGGATATGGAGGATATAGGGTGTAGGGTATAGGGTATATATATAAGCGCTTGGTATAGGGGTGGCTCAGTCCACTCCCAGTGTACCGTTACAATTGCCACCCCAAATGGGAATGCGCAGGGCAGTTTCGGCAGACAGTGCAGGCAGGGGTTGGGATTCGATTTGGGATTGAATCGCAAGCCACTGCAAAGAATAATTTAAATTTATATTTAAATATAGAGAAGTTTATATCAAACTCTAGTATTTCACTTGTAAACTAATGTTTAATAGTGGTTAATCAGGTTGTAACCTTTTAAACAAAAATATTATATTACATTTTTAATAATTCAATCTTATAGGACAAGGTTTTTCTCCCACTGCATCTACTTATGGGATTGCCATTGCCAAAATGAGGGTCGCTGTCATAGCAGCGACTCAACCTTGAACCCCAAACCCACCCGTCGTCCCTGACCATTTTATCCGGGGGGTGGGTGGTGCGCAGTGCAGCGAGGCTTCCAAGTCCTGGGCCAACTTTTTTCTTCGGGAAACCGAATCCGGATGGTTTTCGGGGGGTGAAAAATCAGCTGTTGTCGTTAATTGCCTGCGGTGGTGCATTCCGTGCACCATTCAGTTCTGTGGCAGTTTGGCATTACCCACACTATCCCGCTTGGTGGTGGCAATCTCCTCTCCATTCACACAGAGCCTCCCTTCACTCATTTTTCCCCGAATTTAAAAACAAAAAATGCCGATAACAAGAAACAGTGGAATTAATGTTCTGCTCAGGCGATATGGGTGTGTGTATGCCAGTGCATTAAGTAACACAGCTCAAGAGTCTTCTCTGCCCCCCCGATAAAGCCGGGTATATGTTCAGATATCACCCTACCCTTTTCTGTATTCTGCCTTCTCGAAAAACTCTTTAAAATTGCATTCAAAGGCGAGGAGGAGAAAGAACATAAGATGGGTAGATCTTTGACCCCAACCTCAGAGGCGTCATTAACCCTCAAAGTGCCAGCATTAAAGATGTGTATCTGCCGAAAAAATAAAACAAAATACATCAACTTTAGTGCCTATAACATTGTCTTTATATTTATATCTTTATGTATAATTTATCTCGTAATATTCACAATTTTTCTAGATTTTTTTACTATAAGTTAAAAAGGTTTGCTGTTTGTTTTTTTGTTTATATCAAGACCTTAGTTTTAATATTTATGGAGCTAGTTATCTGAGTTTTTCTTTGGCCAATGTAATAATCTTGGATTATTCATGGTTAAGGCATTATCTTAATTTGTTTCTTATCTAGACACCATCTAGGGTTGAAGTTGAAAGTAGATGGTATACATCGCATTCGGAGGGTTAAGGCACTGTACAGTTTCCCACATTGGCCACTGGGAGGGGGTGTTAATTTATATGACAGTTCTCCAAAAAGGGCGTGGCTGCGAATGTTTCCGTCGCAAAGCCAAAAAAAAAACAGCATAGGATTGAGTATGGAAAATATAACGGACTGAAGGCTGAACAATTTGAAAAATAAAACAGAAAACGTAAAATTAGGAGCGTTGCCATTGAGGGAGAACTTAAAATCGAATTCTTCTGTAAACTATTTTTTACATAAATATTTTTACAAACAGAAAAGGTCCACTTAAAATAAGTTTCTACAATATACTTCTTGAGTATTCAACTAGGGAGGGGAAAGGGGCTGCAAGGGGTTGCACTCAGTTCCAATGAGTCATCCAAGGCGCCAAAAGGGGACAGCTAATGATACTGGTATGACGCCTATCCTACACCTTCTACACCTGCACACTCATCTATCTTTATACATACACATTGCCGTATGCCTATGAGATTGTCAGGTGCTTCTGTGTATCAAGGTAACCACTTTTGTGATTACACATATCGGATTTTTTCTGGTTTCACCTGGACAGTTATCAGCATATGCGGCGCTCACAAAACCAACCAATAATAATCAGAGAGGCGGCGTCGGCGATATCGCTTGATTTCTAACTGTAGAAAAATGTTCCCTTGAAACGAAGACGACTACGATGGTCTTGTGTATTTTAGTGATTCTGAATTGGAGCAACCTTGGGGAAAACAAGTGTAGAATGCATTAACAATTCTCTGCATGTTCGTAGTTATAAGGTAGAATTCCTATAGTGCGAGTAAAAGTAAGACATGAACTTACACATTTATTGGCTTTCATTGAAGCGTTAATTCTAAGTGAGAAAAGGAATGAATGGTCAAGTATAAATGTTATATTCATTGATACCATTTCTGGTGCTTACTTTACATGATCATGATACTTTTGGGCTCCGATTTTCGATCAGTTGTATATGTATGTACATATGCATTTGTACTGATGTATATGTATTTCCGTTGCGGATATGGCTGTGGAATGGGAGACTCAAGTTTGGAGAAAACTCATCTCCATGGCAACACCAATTCCATTCCATTCTCCACTCGCACACAGATACACTTGATCAGTCACTCGAACGGAAACGGAGGTCCATTACGAATGCCGATCACAGCGCAGAACGCAGAAGAGGGACAGAAATAAGAGGGAAAAGTAACCAAATGGAGTTGAAAATGAAACGACGAATTATTTCATATTCGCAGGCGATCAAAAGTCGTTATTATTCAAATCGCATCGCCACTGGAGGACCTTAGCTGGGAGACGTAGCCTCATAATTGATTCGATACAACGATATAAAGATATAAATACATGTGTACATACATAGCTACATATGTACATATTCATATGCGAAATATAATCTCCAAAACGGACAGTTCTAAGCCATATGAGGATGGCAAGTTGAAGGAGAAGAGGAAGCAGCTCAAGAAGGAATGTAAGAGGGTATTCAGAAACAGTGAATATTCTATAAAACGAATTTCATTTTCATTATTATTTGAACAGTGACTCTCGTTATTGACCACCTAAATCGGTAAAGGAACAAAATAAGATAAAGACATGTTTAATTAGGTAGGATCTGGATATAAGGAGTGCAATTTAAGAATATACACTGGGAAGATTCCACTGTAGATGGGTGTGTGTCGCCAGTTTTGTTTCGTGTTTTTTTTTGTTTCTTTTTTGGGCGGGGGCGTCGACTTAACACACACATAAAGTCAGACACACGCACACATACACGTAATATCGCCGAGACGGGTGCGGGAAGTTCAAGTTCAAATTTATTTTTATTATTTCATTCTGGCTGCCCCTCTCGCTCACCCCATTTTTCCGGTCCGCAGTGGCAGGCAAGAGCGAGAGGAAGAGGCTTTCGGAGAGAGCGCCTCTATGCTCAAGCCGTTAGTAAGCGCAGCTTATACGCATGCGCCCACTCTCGCTCGCTCCCCACGTTTTCTACCACGGTGCAGCGGCGACCAGAAGAAGAAGAAGAAAAATAGCGAGAGAGCAGCAGCATATACTGCAGTTGGCAAATGCAATGCCAAATATGGTTATACGCATCAGACACAACACCAAAAAAGCCGTCCCTCTCTCACTCTCTTTCTCAGCCGCTCTCCATGTCTTATGCTGTTTGTAAGCCGCTCTCTGTCCCCCTTCCCAGCACACCGCCTCATTTGCACGCATTGATTTATAATGCAAAGTGATCGATTGCAAGCATTTTATGGCTCAGTGGAAAAGCGGGAAGTGGAAATGGGAGGTTAAAGGTGTGTGGCAAATATGTGTGTGTTGCCATGTGATTTATCTTTCAGCGGGAAAGGAAGAAATTCATAAGGAAATACATCATTCACTGGCATATTCAAGTACTGATTTATCCCTGTCTTTCTGCATTTGTATAATAAAAATAATAAGATGATACTTTCTTAAATGCAAATTCTGCCGTTTCTATGGGTTTATGGCTCCTCTGGTTTTTAGATCATGGGATTGATATATTTTATATTATATACGTACATATGTAGATATGTATGAATGTCTATATGTTTCTACAAAGCCGTTTATGTAGATTTCCAACTGCTGCATCAGCTGTGTACTTCGACGCGTACATAATGTGCATATAACATACATACATATGAACTTACATACATATGTGTATGTACATTTGCTTCTGCGCTTTGAGTGTTTCTCGCATTTCTATGCTTTTTTGGCTCGACGAATTACCATGCCCTTTTTTAGACACAAAACATTGAGCCACAAATGGGTTTTCACTTTTTGTTTTTTCGAAACAATACCAAAACAAAATAAATAGAGCTTGTGAGGCAATCAAAATACTGACGGGATTTTAGATTTTAGATTTTAAAAAATCTAAAGCAGAATATTGGTATGGAAATAGTATTAGTTATCAAGAATTGTGTTAAAAAAACTTTAAAGATCTATTGATTAACAAAGTAATTCCATAAAAACCCATATAGTAACTCTACAGATATGTATACAATTCTGCAGCTCAAAATGACCGCAATGTCAGAGTTCAAAAGGTTAATTCAGAAAGTTACACGCGTATAACGACTAAATATCTTTATCAATAACATCAACTGCAGCTGTTTTTATTTGCCAATTACTCTTCGCCCAGCATTCTCGCTCTTTCTGCATACCTTTCTCTCACTCGGTCTCTCTCTACTTTAGTGCATCTGTTTTATGGAAAGGAGAGGAGTGAAACGGGGGCGGCTAGGTGTGGTGTATTAAATTAGCGGTGGTGGTTTTCACATTTCCATTTAACGGGAATTCGCCGCAACTTACCCCGAAGGTAGAGAGGAGAGAGCAAAAGGATGGCTTAACAGTAAAACGCGTGCGCTGCTCTTCTCACTCGCAGCACGTGCAAATATTCACATGTGTTCCTTTCGCCGGCCGCTCTCAGTCTTTCGTCCTCATCCCCCTTTCTCTTTTCCTCGCTCTCAAAAAATATATATATATATATATATAAATATACATATATCTATAACGGTAACCCCGCTTGACCCGACCCGAACCTCCATTGCCACCCATGTTGAAGGTTAAAGCGCTTAAAGAAGCGCTTCTAGCACATTCCTAGGACACGTCTACAGTATGCACTGTAATTGTTTTTTAAAAGTATAGCTATATATTCAAGTTATTTTCTTGTTTATACAAAAACTAGGCAGTAGTTTTGTTAACCTCGCTTCCTTATCAGGGCTAGTTTTAAAGGCCTCATTTTAATTTCAAAATACGGCGCTTGCTTTGCATGTTCTTCCTTTTTTCATTTCCAATTTCATGTAGTTTTCATATCAAATTGTTGTTGTTCTATATCGGCAGTGGATAGTCCAAGGCCTGAGGTTCTATTTGCAGGTATGGTGTATCCCTTAATGATCGACAGGTGGAACTTGGCGGCGGTACGAAAAGAATTCATTGGAACTATTCGGCCTGTTGTCTGAAAGGCGATGATAAAACTTTTATAGATGCTAAGTGGAATATTTCGTTAATTAAGGCAAATATTGTCTTCTCTTGCTTGATATTTCCCAGTTCTACGATTCTACGTGAGTGCCATATAGGATTACATATTTTTTATCTTATCCAATCCCCACCTGCGTCAAAAGCTGCGATAATTCCTTTTATTAAATGACGTGGGTCCAACTGACGCACAATAGTGATTTTCAGGTGACCTATGTATGTTTATATGGAGAATAATTATCGGAATAAATTCGTAGAAATTTCTAAGTTATTTTATTAGTCTAATAGAAATTAAAAATTATATTTATTCTTGTAAAATAAGTACGGTTCATATGTTACGTTTCATAACATATTAACTTTATATTAAATTGGATCTTGGTAATTTCCCCCATTCCCCGGTTATATTATGGCCTTTCCCCAGTAAAACCACCCAAAATTAGCCCTCAGCGATCAGATGATGGTGACTATAAAGAAAATAGTTGTTGGAAAAGAATGGAACCACCGGGCAGGAACAGAACACAACGGGTGTTAATCTAATCTGGCTAACGGTAATGATAATAAAAGCGATACCGTTCCATTCGTTCCCGGTTCCTCGATAAGATTGTCACCGTGATTACGTAATATCGCTGTTTTTTTGTTCGATCGAAAAGAAAAAGGAAATGAACTTAATAACGGTAATGATGATAAATATAATTTTGATAAGGTGGTCAGTTGGCGCCTTAAATGGGGGATTTTGTGTGTGCTTAGCCCTGAGAAAACTGAATAATATTGATTGCATGTAATAGTAATACCTATTTCGGATCGGAAACCATTACATCTGAATGGGTTTCATTTTATTTACACTTGCCCAATCGGAGTGTTTTCGTTACAGTCTCACGTACTTCATGAATTACCCAATTGCCTTTTTAATGGCACTTGTTTCTAACAGATAATAGCACACGCTTGTATACATACATATATAGACCACCAAATAAGGGCAAAAAAGCAAGCAAAACCGAAAGCAAAGCATACGAAAATGGAAAAATGTAAGCCGAAAAAATGGAAAATAGAATCGGGACATGGCCGTAGGCGTGAATGTCATGCCCAGTGGGTCAGAGTTGATATTGTGACAAGGCTAATTGACTGCGCTAGCTATTTCCATAATTCTTCTAAATTTCTTCTAAAACTTCTCCAGCAAATATTCAAATTACAAAAATAACCGCCACCTAGTTGGGCTTATAGGATCTGGCAACTCTGCTATTTGTATATTTTTAAATTTCGACATTTTGAGATTAATATTAATAATTTAATCATAAAATGCTTTTAAAATAGTCATATTCAGTGAAGTGATCTAAGAAAAATTTATATTAAAATATTAAATTAATATTTAATAATAGCAAAAGAGAAGTATATATACCTTCACATCAGTACTGGTGTCTCCATCTAGCGGAACGTGACCAATTCTGACCTGATCTGGCAGCCCTAACACACGATTAAATTAGATCTACAAAAACATCGATATTATTGGCATTGCCTTAATGCCGTTAAAACTCGCAGCGCCTTTTTTCAATGATTTAAAAAGCTTTTTCTTTATTTATTTCTCATTTTCAGATATTTATGTTTTACTATTTAATTTAACATTTTAAAACATATCTAGGTTTTTTTTTATAAGCATTACAGCTCTTATTCGTTTGGTTATTCCAGAGCATTCTTCAAGTTAAACATGTTACATTCATTCACATGTTACAATCATTCGTTTTTATTTTGAGTTCTATTAAATAAAAGAAACATTGCAGCATTTTACATTTTATTAGTTGGGCATAACATTTTGAGTTTAATTCAATAAAAAAATAAAGAAAGCTTGAAATTAAACAAATTTAATTTACAAATATTCGGTATATAATTGCTATATCCGATAACTCGCAGGCCGCTTGGTATTTGGTTTGTATTAGATCATGGTCACACTGACTTAGAGCCGGCAAAACATCGATGTTACATTCATCCGATTCCTCTTGATACATTTTTCACATATCTAGATAGAACGAAGAACAACAAACGCTGCGATAAAGGGGCGCTATAATTAGCCGGCATTACTCACTAGCTAATACGTTCCCCCCGCCAGAAGTGTGTGTGCCTGCGTGCATAATGCGGCAGCAGGTCCTTTTGCTGCTTGTGGTGGTCGCCGTGATGGTGGCCCAGGCCTACGACAAGGAGATGACCGTCTATGTGGACGCCGGTCAGCAGGAGTGCCTGTACCACAGGGTGCGTGATGGCGAGACCATTGATTTCGAGTACCAGGTGATCGATGGCGGGCACGGCGACTTGGACATCAGCTTCACGCTCCTGGATCCCATCGGCCTGGTGGTGGTGAAGGACTTCAAGAAGCCGGAGAACATACATCGGCACGAGGTGACCAAGGAGGGCGATTATAGTTTCTGTTTCGACAACAGATTCAGCATGTTCAACCGGAAAACTGTCTTCTTCGAACTGATCGTGGAGCGCGAGGGCGACGAGCTGCAGGGGGACACGCAGTGGCACGAAGTGGACGATCTGGCGGGGCTGTCGCGGGACGAGTACTACGACATGAAGGTGCAGGACATCATGGACTTTATCGGCCGCATCCGTCTGCAGCTGAACAAGGCCCGCCAACTGCAGGATGTACTGCGCTCGCACGAGGCGCGAGATCGCAATCTGGCGGAATCGAACTTCCAGAAGGTGAATCAATGGTCTATGCTGCAAATCAGCGCCATGATCGGCGTCGGCCTCATCCAGGTCTTAATGCTACGCAGCATCTTTGCGACCACAGGACGGATGCATCATCTCTGGCGCAAGCTGGGCATTTGATGGGCTCTGGGAGCAGGAGTAGCAGCCGAAGCCTCTACCAAAGAAGTGCATTTATGTTACCAGGAAGCCAGCTAGTTAGACTGTAATTTCATCCAGCTTGCCATCATCATTAGTTTCTATACATGAAGTATATGATGTATATTTATATATTTACATATGCGGGTGTGTGCCTGAGTGAGTGTGTGCGAGTTTGCCCCAGTGTGTGTACGAGTGTGCGGTGTGTGTGCAAGCATTGTTAAACGGAGGCAATTGTATTATTAAGCCACAAGTTGAGTTTGATATTAAATTTAACGTTGAGGATTCACCGAAATATCCGTGTTTTATATATTTTATCGAACGTATGTCTGCTGAATGCCCAAAAAAAAATTTCAAATTCTTAGTTTAATTTCATTCTAGTTCTTCTGTTACCCAATTTCCTATTACCTATTTATCTCTAAACAATAATACTTTAAATAAGTACTTGAGGTTGAAATTGTTGCATTTTCCAGATAGGAAGCACTAGCTTTAAGTAAATTTTGATGTCTGCTGCAGTTGAACACGAAAAATGCATTCCTCAAGAGATTTTTGCTTATATTTACAAACCTTTTTGTTGTTTACTCTGGCAACTAATTGAATTAAAGATAATTATACATTTTAAAGTTCCCAATGGGTTAATTTACTAATATGCTGCTTAGTCCTTGAAGCTTTCTTCCCGAGAATGAGATGAAGTCCTTCCTGTAATGAATCCTCCACCAAGTTTATAGATTATATATTGATCCCTAGTGGCAGAATTTAAATTTTGATGCACTAAAATTGTAAGTTAAACCGCGCTTTGATTTAGACAGATTTCGAACAGTTTTAATATTTTAATTTGTATGTTTCCATTGGAAACACAGCTGGCGAAGGATGTCCATTGTTTTGCGACTAAAAACTAATATACACGCCTCTAAATTCCAATGTAATCCGCTCTCCTCGAGGACTCCTCGCCAAGATGCATTTTTTTTTGTTTCAAACATTTTCAATAGTTTAATTTGCACTAATTATTAGACAAAAAAAAAAAGAGGATAGCAGTTCCGCATTATTACTAGCTTGGTGTTTATTTCCACTGGAAAATAGCTTGCAACAGGCGGCGGCGGCGGCGACTGCAGCAGTGGCAGGGGCAGTGACTTCTGCTGCCAGATGGTGGTGTGAGCGGTACAGTGTCCGGAGGCGAGGAAGAGGAGCAGCAGCGGCAGCCAGCGGACCTGCCTAGGCGGCCTTGTTCAGGCGCTTCTGACGCTCCAGCAGACGGCGCTCCCGCTCGAACTCCTTCATGCGCAGCACATAGTCCTCGTACTCGCAGGTGAGATACTCGTGCTTCTGGTGGGCGCACTGGTACACGAAGGGGAACTTGTCGGTGCGGCACGCCTGGTAGGCGATGGCTAGGTGCGCACAGTAGTCGCGCGCATCCAGCGGCAGCTTGGCGGACTCCATCTCTTCCTGGGTGGCGATCATCACACGCTCCTTGCGCGACTCGAAGCCGAGCATTGGATCGAAGGTGGTCACCACATCGGGGCCGGGCACCACGTCCGGCTTCATGTAGTGGTTCAGAGCGTTGCCCATCCTGCGGGAGGACGTAACAAAACGGTTAGTGGGCTAACGAGAACCACGGAAATCGCACAGTTAAATTACGTAAAATGTTTCTCTTCGATTTCTGCTGTTGCGGCGCAGCTGTCAGAGCTCTTCCTCTTCTCTTTGTTTTTTTTCTCCTGCACTTGACAACTGCTGCATGGGGCTGCCAACTGAGCGGCCTTTGGATGTTGCCCAACACTTGGCGAGTCAGCTGGTTGGCGGAAAACCTATCGTTCAAATAATTTCTGTTGAAACGGTTTTTTAATTATTATATTTTTATTTAAACTTTTCCCTACTTATATAAATCTATAGTTGGAAGTTTATATATTTTTCAACACATATGAACCTTCGAATCTCAAAATATCAACACCCAGAGACGAACAGCATTTTTCACATAATTAATGTTTAAAAATGATCTGTGTAAATAATATAACTCATTAAATAATATTAAATATTTATTTTTCCGTTTTCGCTTTTATTTTTATTAAAAACACTTTTGAAATCTGTAAAACAAGCATTTCCCGCATCGTATCCTTCGATACCCACATTCATTTAACAACACTGGCCGATGACAGGAGCCAGCTGTGCAGCTCGCAGGAAGCGGCAAGAAGCAGAGCCTCTCGCTCTCTCATTGTACCGTTGCGTTGCCGTTCCGTTTTCGTTTTCGTTCGTTCGGTACGTTTTTTTTTTGTGTCGCGAAGTGTGGAGACAAGACAAAACGGCAAATGGCGCTGCAAATTGGCAAAAAACCGAAGACGAAGACAGCAAAAACATGTGGAGTGCAATGCAGCCAATGCAAATAGTTAATTTCTAGTTAGTAATTCAGTTTCGCAACTGCTGTGCAATAAATCTAGCCAAAGCAAACGTTCTAACGGTACAAAGGTAGCAGCGAGTCCAGGAGCGTAGAGAGTAGAGAGTGTGTGTGAGAGAGAAAGAGAGTGTGTAGAAATATATAGAAAATATCGATTGGAGCGCTGGATTCGCGAGGAGATCGGCCCAAAATGGTGGGCCTGCTAAATCCGCTGAAGTATGGCGACCACTTCTACGAGTTGTACACGAACAACACGCGCAGGTAATCCCCGCCAGCGGAGCATCCCGCTCACTGCTGCACCCCACATCCTCCTCCCATATTCAACATCCTAGCCGCAGCCGGAGTCGCAGCCGCTGCGCAGTCGGCACGGGGTGGAAAAATCGATCGCTGCACTCGGCTTCCAATCTGGGTCTTCAACCCCCAAGCCGCGCACATACATTCGCACACCCGCTCTCCGGATGGCGAGGCATTCAAATTGGGGGTTGCAACGGGCGGAAGTGGACAGTCCTCGGCGGGACGAACAGCTGAGCGCATCAGCTGATTGGACTGTCGACTGCCGTCTACCGCGACCTGCATTAACCCACTAACGGTCAGCGAGGGTGGGGGCTTCAGTGGGTTAAGGAGGTTAATATATCGAATGGGAAAATAAACGTTTTTCGTTAATTTCCTATTTTGTGTGAATTGCGTTCAGCCTTATTTGTTTTTCTGTTATGTGTCTGAAGTTGTCCTTTTTTTAACCCTATAATATACAATATGGGAGATTTTCTTATATTTTGTTTAAAAAAATTGTCCAATAATTGTTAAAATTTTTAGTTAAAAAAGCGCACTTTAATTGGATTTCAGTAGTGTTAAAATGGCTGGCCATTTTTGCATTATTTCTTTCGAAATATTGAGAATTACATTACGAGATAGTATGAGATTCGTAGATAGTTAATAAATAAATTAAGGAATAAAATCGATTTCTTTTACCTCCCAAATGAGGGGTTAACCTTAACTGACTTGCAAAATAGTTTTAACATGTTTTGGGCCACGTCAAATTAAAAGCCCTAGGATATGCCTTGACCTCGATGTGTAATCGATTGTCTGTTTAAAGTTTAAAGCTGTAATTACTAGAAAAACTAGCAAAAAGTTTCAAGTCGATCCGACAAATAGTTTCACAGTAATCGGACAAACAGTGGAGGTATCTCTCGTGCTATTCGGAAGGTTTTTTATCTATATATACTATATATTATTATATATACACTATATATACACTATAGATTCCTAGTTATACATAGTTATTGTTAAAACACCTAATTTCTTTAAATATGAGAATACTTTCAAGTAGCCAGTTCAATCCGAGAAAGAGTTTAAGAATAATCATATAATAAACAAGGCTCTGTTTTGCTTTTCTTAAAATTGCCTAGACTTGCATCTTAAACTGGCTTTTATGCCTACAAATATATATTAAAAGTATAAAGTTAGTAACTTTAGAGTTATATCTAGTTATAGAGAAAATCCAGCTGAAATTAGGTTTTATGGAAACGAAATTTTATTCTTAAACAACATTTTCCGAAGATTTTTTCTCTGAAGACATTTTTTCCGAGTGCATTGGCGCAGAATATTCATCTAATTTGGCAATGAAGTGCCCCCTTAAGTCAAGGTCTGACAACTGATACATATATTTATATAACATACATGCATTTGGAGATATTTTGTATATATTTTGTATTCTTCAGTTACTATTACCTATTTATTTATTCCGAATCACAAATACTTACCAGGTTATCAAAGGAATATTGTATAAAGCTGTGCTGATTTCTCTTCTAATCCTATTTCGAAGTCTTAATGAGACGTTGGCTTCTTAATTTAAATATATAGAGAATAGTTTATTTTATTTTATATGTAATTATAATAGTTTATTTATTTTAAACGTTTTTAACCACAAAAATAAGACGCACTTGTGGAAACCACCTGTCAGCTAGCTGCAAGAGGCCAAGCTTGCGTTATTATGGGGCATGAGAGGTACAGACTCCTCAAAGCTCATTTCGGCTCATTGGCCAATATGTGCAACTCTGTGGCCAAAATAGCTGCAGCATCCGACGTAGTTGCTCTTGTTGTGGCCTAAAGCTTCGCGCTGATAAGGGCCACTAAAGAGGAAAAAGCTTCGCATATGCAAAAAAGCAAACATTAAAACTAAAAAAACAAAATCGGAATATTTTGCCAGGTCCTCGATGCATTAAGCTTGTTTGCTTGTTTAGTTAGTAGATATGAGTTTTTGATTTATGACCTATAGTTCAAGTTGTGTCGTTTTGATTAGTTTCCAGTTAAAAGCTTACAGTTTATACTCTTTACATGTAAGCTTGACTTAAAAATGTATCTTTTTATAAATGGTAATCACAAAAACCAGTTGCTTTCTGTTATTATTATTATTAATATTGGAGAGTTTTGTGATTTATTTGGTCCTGATATAGTCCTGATATGTACTTAATAATCTGTAGTTTCTATAAACCAAAGGTTAACAAGTTGTAGACCTTTTTTCAAGTGTTGCAACGTTGAAAGGTACACATGTGTCTGCGTTGTGGCCTTCACAATTTTTAAATTCAAAAATACTTACCTTAATTCTGGTTTGACTTGAGTTTCCTTCAAAAATATTTATAATGTTAAGGAAAAATAGCTAAAACCTTAGAAAATCGTCCCACGTTGGGCGCCAAATGGAGCTAGAAGACTTTTACTTTTTATAAGAAATTTTCTGCATTTTAAGCTTTACAAGAACAAAATTTAAAATATATGTAATTTAAAAATACTACTTATTTTTGTTAATTATTTAATTATTTGTGGGGCGCATTCCGGCCACCAATAATAAAGGTCACACACTTGTGAGGGAACTTCGACACATTTGTCACCTATTTTGGCCTCTTAAATATTATATATTTTATATCACACTTACATATTTTAAACCAATAATTCTTGTACAATTTCCACCATGAACCTTTTTCCATTTTTTAGAAAAATGCAACACGAGCGCAAGGTCCTTACGAAGCGTAAGAGTCGAAAGGACAAGTCGGCGGCTGCGATGGCCGCCGCTGCGGCAGCTGCGGTTCTCGAGGGGAATGTGGGGGCGGGCGGACTGGTGAATCCCCTGGACCCGCCCCTGGTCAAGGAGCAGCTGCTTATCCTGCCCTCGTTCCCGGTGGCGCACATCGAACTCGATCCGAACGCGTCCAAATTCGCCGTCTTTTCGGCTATCCGGTCAACGGTGCTCGAGGCGGAGACCCGGTACGCTCTGTTCCAGGAGGGAGGACCGTCGGGGGGACATTCCGGCTCGAAGAAGTGGAACACGCCGCTGAGCACGTCCTGCTGCATGATGTGTGCCCACAGCTGTATGATCAGCAACATCCTGGACTGCTCCTGTCACGCCCAGCTGGCCATGGCCGGTGCAGCTGGCCCGCTACCTGGTGGTGGCGGCGGTGCCGGCGTCGGTGAGCGGGTGATGATCGGCGGTGGCGGTGGAGGCGCCGGTGGTGGACCCGCTCCAGTACCCGTTGTAGTCGGCGGACCCGGACTGCCGGCGGAGAAGCGTCCGCGGCGGGATAGCGCAAACAGCGATGCAGATTCGGACACCGAGGAGCCCACCGAACGGGAGCCAGTCTATGCCACGGTGCCCCTGATTGTGGGCGCCGGTCTTCGGAGTCTGTTTGAGCTCATAGCCGATGCCCGTCATGTGCATCCCCTGCTGTGCACCAAGGCGCTGAAGGCGCTGCTGGACGTCATCCAGGGCCAGCAGCCGGAGAGCTTCAAGTTTGAGCCCGAGGAGCTGATTAATCCGTTGTACGATCTGCTCTTGGACCTGGCCACGATGCCGGCGGCCCTCAATTCGGCCACCGGAGCTGAGGCCAACTGGTCGGCCATGGCCTGTGCCGCTCTCCTGGGGCTCTGCATTGCCCGCGGCGACACTGGCAAGATGCTGAAGGCCATTGCCGCCATGCTGATGACGCCGCGCCAGCTCTCCGCCCAGATTGTCCAGCTGCCAGTCGTCCTGGCCACGCTGCAGCACACGGTGGTCAGTGCGGCCTTGAATAAGCCCACCCGGCCGGACTTTCACAGTCACGGCGTGCCGCACAACTCCCTGATCGATGAGGTGTGTGAGGTGTACCCTCTCCTTTCCTGGAAATGTTTATTTAATAGCTCTTTCCTTTTCAGTTCTCCCTGAAGCTTCCGCCATTGAGCACGGGTGGTCCTCCGGTCACATCTCCGGCAATGGCCTGCGACGGAGTCTTCGTTTATCTGCTGTACGGTGGAACTCTACTCAAGATCGGCACTGGGTTCGGTGGATCCTACAAGGGACACATTTACGCCCAGAACGAGGACTTTAGCCACGAGAGGAGCGCCTGGCTGGGCTATAGCGCCGGTCAGCTTTACTTTCGGCGCACCTGCCGAAGGAGTGCCGGCGACCAGTTGCAAATGGTGGGATTGGACACCCTGGCCATTAAGGCGATGAGTCCGCTGAGCATGCTCCATATCCGGGAAGGCCTCAACTATGTCCTCTTCACGGATGATGACTCGCTCCATGCCATCTGCAGTAATCGCGATGTGAGTTGTGTTTCGTTTGTTAGTTAGGGATTTTCTGATTCCATGAAACTCTCCCCTCTTTAACAGGACACTCTGGTGGTGAAGAAGCTGAATCTCTACCACAATAGCTACAACATCGACCCGCCGCCCTTTGAGCTGCCGCTCCAGCTGGCCCGCAAGAAGTTCCGGACCCTGGGCTATGCCGCCTTCGAGGATGAGCTGCTTAATCAGTATCAGATCCAGCGCATCCAGTCGGCGCACAATAGCTTTGAACCAAAGCTACCGGCTCCATGCCGAGACGCCGACGTGGATGTGCTGGGCATGGCCTGTGGCAAGGAATTCGGTTTGGTGAGGGCCAGCAACGGCAGGGTCTACTACTACGGCAAGTCGGTGGCCCTGGGACTCAAGTGCGTGGGCCGGACGCCGACGTTGAAGCTCACCGAACTGATCATCTCCAAGGCGGCCAACATAGTCCATGTGGCGGTGGGCCATGACGGCATCCATGCCCTGCTGGTCAACGACGATGGCACCGTCTATTTTGCGGGAACAGCTCGACGGGGCGAGGATGGCGATAGCAGCAAGAACCGAAGGCAGCCAAAGGCCGTTAAGCCCAAGAAGATGACCAAGATCGATGGCCATGTTGTGGTGCATGCCGCCTGTAACAACGGCACCTCCGCCTTTGTCACAAAGACCGGAAAATTGATCATGTACGGCAAAGATACGGCGCATTGCGATGCCATGGGCTTCGTTAGCGAGCTGCTTGACCAGCATGTGACCAAGGTGGCCCTGGGCAAGGCCCATTGTGTTGCCCTCAATGCCAAGGGCCAGTTGTTCTCCTTTGGCTTGAATAACAAGGGACAGTGCGGAAGGATATTCAACAAGTTGCAGCCAGTGAAGGATGTTGCACCTTTTGCCTCATCCTCCACGGCCGCCGCCTGTTTTGCATCCCTTCTGCCGCTGGACAAGCGCCTCAAGCTGGACTTCTCCACGCTGTGCGACTACGACGACCACAACCTGGTGCAGGGCCAGTGCCGAGTCTGTGTCATCTGTCGGGAGTGCACCGGCTACAATGTCAGCTGCGTGTCCGCCCTGAATGTGCCGCTGGAGCAGCGTCTGGCCGGCAGCGTCTGTCCGTGTGGCCATGGCGATGCTGGGTGCGCCAAATGCGGACTGTGCGCCGCCTGCATCGCGCTTCAGGACAGTGATGGTAAGTCAAAGAGCAGGATTTCCCTAAGTGTGATCTCAAGCGGTCATCTCGTTCTCATTCCAGAAGCCAAAACGGAACTGAAACCTCCGCCAAGCGACGTGCAACAGCGCCAGCAGCGCTCCAAGACCCTCATCATGCGCCGCAAGGAGCGCAAGGGCGAGCTGGAGACCGGAGCCGCCGGCGGTGGAGCAGCCACGCCCACCGACTTGGACAAGGATCCACCTCGAGTGGCCCCGCTGGCACCGCAGCTGCTGCAGCTCACGAGCTCATCGCCAGTGGTGCAGGTGGCCTGTGGACTCCACCACACGGTGGTACTGACCCTGGCCGGCGAGGTCTACACCTTCGGCAGTAACCAATACGGACAGCTGGGCAGCGGCGATCTTCAGCCCGTGAGCGGTCCGGTTCGCGTCCAGGTTTCCGGCGCCATCAGCCAAGTGGCGGCCGGTAGCAATCACACCGTTCTGCTCACCTCCAAGGGAATGGTCTACACGTTCGGCAACTATCAGAAGGGACAGCTGGGCCGATTACCGAGTGATTTCATTCAGAAACAAGCGGCCCAGGATGATGAGTCGCCGGTGGGTTTGGGTTCCGATGGAGGAACTGCCGGGTCACCGGCAGCATCAGCAGCAGGAGCTGCGCCAGCGGGCATCCCTGGACCAGAGCGGTGTCAATCCCCGGCCACCGTTCAGCCCAGTGGATCCAAGGAAACACCTCCCTTAATACCGAATTTCAATGCTCCGATATTAACACAGCGACAGAAGTTCCTGTGGAACTGCTCCCCCGGAGCCGTCTTGTAAGTTGAGGAATGCTATATATATTATATATATTATAATTATATTAATTACTACTTCTTTGTTATCCTTTCCAGTGGCCTGGGTCCTAGCTATGGCAAGAAGGTGACCTGGATCGGTGCCAACGGTGATCAGACCTTTATTAAAATCGACGAATCCCTGATCACAGCGCAAATGCTGCCCAAAATGCATGTGGTGGCCAACAAGAAGACGATATGTAAGTGACTCTATGGCCTGACAAATCCCTAGTAAATCCTTGCTAATCCTCGAAACCAAACAGTGCTCATTCCCAGCATACCGCTGTCCTTCCACACGCTCTCCATCAATCGGCGAGATGGCAGCTGTACGGCTCACTACCGCGGCCAGACCAACTTTGTGCAGCTGATGATGCAGCACCAGCAGGCCCAGCAGCAGCAGCAACAGCAGCAGTCGGAGCAGTCGCAGCCGGAAATCAACCGAAATGTGGATATGATGGGGACACCGGTGGCCGTAGAATCGCCGGCACATACCTCCTCCTCCAGCTCGTCGCTGCTAACAGCTCTGACGGGAACAGTGGCCACTGCCGGTGTGCCGATCAATGAGCAAATGTCGCGCAGCATGCACGAGGCCCGGAATCAGATATTTGAAGAGCAGCCCCCGGAGGTGGGATCCCCAGCAACAGCGGTCGTGTTAGGAGCAGCAGCAGCATCATCGGCTGGAACACCGGGCGGAGCAACGGGCTCTGCGCCGCGCCAACGTCGCGGTGTCAGACAGGGGGCCGGAGCGGGCTCCCCGGAACCTGTTCCGTCGCCACCACAACTGGCCTTTGCCATGGATCCCACCTACAATGTGCTGTGGGTATTCGATGGAGCTGCCCGGAAGCTGCGATGCCACAATGTGGTGGCCAGTGACATTAATGAAAGCGATTCGGTGAGATTTCTTCATTCTCTAACAGTTCGGGGTTTCGTTCTAATCATCTGTATGCTCTCCTTCCTAGAACTCGGCCAACTATCGGTCCCTGCTGTCGCCGGAACTCTCTTTACCGGACCGTGTAGACTCTCGAGTGGCCCGCTCGCAGGCCTCGCTGAATCTGCTGGCCTGCCTGGACATTCTCACCTCGGCGCAGGACAATATCCCGGGCTGCTTCGACCAGCCGCTGCTCAAGCAGACCCAACAAACGGCCGAGACGCTGAGCGGCGAGTATCAGGTGGTCAGCCGGTTCGACAATTTTGGCGGTGGTTGGGGCTACTCGGGCCACAGTGTCGAGGCCATTCGCTTCTCCTCCGATACGGACATTGTTATCTGCGGCTTTGGGATGTTCGGCGGCCGTGGAGAGTACAGCTGCAAGCTGAAGCTCTTCGATTTGGGCGGCGATGGCGGCGGCTACGAGAAGGAAGGTGTTCTCATTAGCGAGACCAAGGAGGTGCCCTACGAGTGCGGTGCCCGTAGCAAGCATCACATCCTTCTGCCCAAGCCGGTTAGTGCGGTGGCCGGTAGATGGTATCTGGTATGGGCTCGGATCGCTGGACCCTCATCCGATTGCGGTTCCTGCGGCCAGGTGTCGGTTACCACCGAGGATCAGGTGGTCTTCTCCTTCAAGTCCAGCAAGAAGGCCAACAATGGCACCGACGTCAACTCTGGCCAGATACCGGCCATCCTATACCGGCTCGTGACGCAGGACTGCAAACAGACACCGGCCCAGATGGACGCTGATCCCGTGCAGCGAATATCGCGTGCCTTTGCCAACAGCGTGAGTCGGGAGTGCTTCGAGAGTCTGGTGGTGCTGCTCAGCTGGGCCTGGGACTGCTTCAAGCTCCAGCTGCGCGAGGAGCGGGATCGCTCCCGGCCACTGCAGCTGCAGCAGTCGCTGCAGTACCTCGGCTATGTCATCAAGTCCTGCCTGCGTCTGCTGCGCAAGTACACCAACGAAATATATCCGCAGCGCAGCTCCTCCTCCACGTCAGCCACGACATCGGGCAGCCATGGAGCTGCTTGTGGTGGTGGTGTTGTGGCCGCTGCCCTGGCCAAGATGCAGGCCAAGGCCGGCAAAGAGAAGAGCGGCGCTCCTCGGGGCATGAGCAATGCCGCCGTAATGGCCAAGTACTTTGGTGATCCATCGCCGTCGGTGGCGGCACCAGCCATGATTAGCAGTGGCGGCAGCGGCGGAGCACCGTCTACATCCGCTTCAGCAGCAGCAGCAGCCGGCGGAGGAGGATTGGCGCCCGGCAACGGAACTCCTGTGACACGTAAGACCAACATGGAGAACATCCAGCTGGCGGAGTGCATTGGCAATGTCCGAGCCCTGCTTATCGTTATCTTTTGCGACGATATCTTCAAGGATATAGCCACGGACGAGGGTGAGTGCCTGGTATAGTACTTTCTGGTGAAACTCCCTCTCAATGACTCCTTTTGCAGGCTACGAACTGGTGCTGGAGATCCTCGACGAGTGCCACTTGAGCTTCGTGGCCTGCTTCGATGCCTTCTATCCGACATCCTCGCTGAAATGGAACTGCCTGTGCGATTTGCTCGGCCAGATGGACCGCGGGGCACTCCATTCCCGCTTGCTGAGTGCCATTCTCGCCGGTCTCTGCTCGCCCAGCGTCAAGCTAAGGGCCACCTTCTCCCTGCTTAGTGCAACGGGCAACGAACGCCAGTCGATAATCAGTCCCAGCGACAACTCCGGCCTGCCCATGCTCTCGTCCACGGATGCCCATCAGTATCCGATTCTGGTCGAGCAGATGATCTACCGGACGCAGCAGGAGAAGAGCGATTTCCTGAGCAATTCGTGGACCTTCAAGGATGTATTGGTGCGTCTGCTGGACATCATTGCCACGCCCATACGTTCCCGCATCGAGGCGATATATAGCCGGAGCCTGGGCAATATGGGTGGCAGCAGCAGCTGCTACTATCCGGGCGGCAGCAAGGAGTGCGTTAACCAGGGCCTGATCGACAACTGTTGCCACCTCTTGGCCAGAGTTCTGGCCGAGATTGTCTACCAGACGGCGATGGGTGAGTACGACAAGCTGTTCCTGCCGCCGCGGACCCTGCACTCGACGGGCGCCCGCTTTGCCCGCTGCGATGTGAGTCGGACGTGGAACACTGGCAACTTTGGACCCGATGCCATCGCCTTTGCCGTGGATCGTCCTGGTGTGGCCATAGCTGGCGCCATGGTCTATTCCGGGTCCGGTAGCTATGACTATCAGCTGGAGTTGCTCTACGACAACACGGCCGATCTCCAGCCGCAACACAAGTGGGAGACCCTGGAGTCCGTGTCGGGCACGTACGATCAGGAGGCGGTGCACAATGATCTGGCGGAGATCAAGTTCGATCATCCGGTGCACATTAAGGAGAATGCCCGCTACGCCCTGAGGTTGTGCTCGCAGGGGGCTCGCACCTGTTCCGGCGATGCCGGCATGCCGGTGCTTCGAGGCCCCTGTGGCGCCCAGTTCCATTTCTACGCCTGCGATCTGAGCTTTAACGGGACAACGCCGGCCCGGGGGCAACTGCCCTGCATCCTGTACTACAGCACTCCGATGAAACAGGATGGCAACGGTCAGGCGGGTGGTGGACGAGTTGAAGGCACCACCGCCGCCACCACCACCACCAGTGGTGTATCCATTCTGGAGGAGCGACCACTGCTTTTGGGGCCACACGAGGTCTCCACCCGGGATACAGCTCTCCAGATAGCCGCCGATATAACCAAAAAATGCACGGAACTATTGATTCTGGCGCGAAACGCCATGGCTGCCTCGTGCTCGCCCTCCGATAATAGTTCCAATCACACCCAGACCATCGATTCCGAGCACAACATCACCCCCATCGAGGAGCACATGGACATTAACTGGGCGAACAATTCCCGCACAGCAGCATTGCCCACGGTGGCGGCAGCGGCGGATCCACAGTTGTCCGCGGCCCGGGACCTGGGCAAGCGCATCGAGTCCTTCTCCAAGGGCATCATGGAGACTCTGAAGTTCGACAAGCGCTCGACGAATCCCTTCGAGATGGAGATCGAGATGGGAGCCACCGAAATCGGAGTCGAGGAGACGGCCGCTGACTTAAGGAATGGCCAAAGTCAGAGTCAGAGCCAGAGCCAGAGCCAGCAGAGTGTGCCCATCAATGGCAATGAGAGGACCACGGACTACGAGATATCCGAGCAGCCGGCTACGCTGCAGCAGACCCTGCCGGCCCAGCAGGTCCACTCGGACTCGGAGGAGGCACCTCTGGAGGCTGGAAATATGGCTGCAGGCGGTGGCATGAGTGCAGCCGGTGGCGTCAGCAGCCATGTGGCCGCTGTCCAGCTGCTGGAGGTCTTCAATCTGGCCGCCTCCAATATGTTCCACACTCTCCTACCGCTGGTCTATGCCCACATAGCCAATTTGGCCTGCAGCGATCCCAAGAGCTCCGTCCAGATCCTCGGCCTGATCAAGGAGATCCTGCCGCACATTGCAGCCCTCAACCAGCTGCATGTTTCGAAGGAGCAGCGTCCCCCGGAGCCGGCTGTCTTCGCCCCCCAGAGCTCGTCCAGCTCGGGCGGGTCCAGTGGTGCCAACAGCACCACTAGCAACCACTACTGTGTGGTGGAGAGCGAGCATCCGTACAAGAGCGCCAGCATCAGTTGCTATCGCGTTGAGTTCCCGCCCTGCGTCCAGTGGCTAACCATCGAGTTTGATCCACAGTGCGGCACTGCCCAGCTGGAGGACTACCTACTCCTGTCCATACCCATGAGGCCGACGGCACAGCAGGTGATGTCGGTGCCGCATGCGGACGATTATCTGGAGCAGGCGGACAATAGTGTGCACAGCGGCGGCGACAGACGACGCACCACCGGCGGCGGCATTGCCGGCAGCGGTACAGCCCCAAGCAACCATGTCCGTTCCGCCAGCGTCCAACTGACCATGGCCAGCTGTTGTCGCAGTCCGGGGGCAGGAAGTGCACCTGGATCGGCAGCCGTTCCCAGTGCCACGCCGCTGCGCCTGCAGGACGCCACCGAGCGGGAGTGGATTGTGGTCAAGAAGTTCAACACGTAAGTGGAGATTACAGTTTGCTTAAGACACCATGTAGTTACCCATCTCTCCCATCAACTCCCATTTAGAGCCTCCACCTGGCTGCAGAACGTGCTCATCCTGCCCGGCAACTGTGTGGAGTTCTCCTTGGAAACGGCCTCCCTGTACGCCCAGGATCCGCACAATAACCGCTATGGCTTCAAGTGTCTGGTGGTTGGCTACGACAATCCCACTTCGGTGAGTCCCTCCCGCTCCTAGTTGCCTCTCTTTCTAATCCACGCAAGGTCTCTCTCGCTCAGATCAATGCCAGCAACTCGTGCCTGATACGGCTGGAGCAGGAGCTGGCCTACTTGGGCGGCATGTGCAGTGCCAATCTCATGAAGAAGGAGCTCAATTTGCCAGGTGATTATTTAAGTGGCATTTCCAACCTATTTTCTTATATATAATCCCTTGTGAACTCTGCTTTTTCAGATGACAAGGACGTGGAGGATATGAGTGGCATTGAGGAGACCATCAGCGCCCATCATGCCCTGCTCTCGAAGGGATTCGCCTTGTCCGAGCCCCAGTTGACAGTGCACCAGGCCCTGGAGTCCTATCTGCCCATCGGGTGAGTCCTGCGATCAATACTACTACGTATATGGAGGAGGATATCCTCTGGGATACTTATGTTTCGCTTGTGTTTATGCTGCGTCTATTTACAAGGACATTCTTACGTTCCTAGGGCATAATTAAGATACTATTTCTAACGACTAAACTGTAGGCTATGGTTTTGGTACAGCGAAAGGTCACGCATTGGTGGTTCCATGGTAAACGATGGGCATGTCTACGCCCAGCTCCTCTAGCTTCTCTCAGCTCTGTGTCTCTGGTGTGTCTCCCATTCAGTGTCTATGTGTGTCTGTCTTTCCTTGGCGTCGTCTATAAGTCAGTCTTGAGCAGGCCAGCATTCTCGATTTGGTATACGATCTGAGTCTCTTTGTAAGTGCGCGGCTCCGGCTGCACTACGTCCAGTTTACGGCGTCGCCGTCTCTGCACTACCCGCCACCACAGCAGGAGGATTAGCAGGAGCAGCAGTAGCCCTAGGAGCACACTGCCCGCCACTATGTAGGCCGTGTAGCTCTGCTCGCGACACTGATCGGTGATCAGCAGACGCAGTGGCACCAAAGGCGGTGCTGGCTGCTGGACTAGCCGCTCGCCGGCAGCAGGGGGAACATAGCCCGGTGGCTGGAACAGCAGCTGATCGCTGTGAACGCGAAAGAACTCGGCCCGTGGCAGTGGAGGCTCTACACTCCTGTCCAGCTGCTCGCAGCTCCATGGATTCTCATAGCGCAGCTCACGGATGCTCAAGGCAAAGCGCTCGTCAAAACTCAGGGGTTGCGGCTGCGTTGTCCCGCCTCCAGGGTCGTCCGCCTTGGGATCTGCTCCTGGACGCGAGCTGTGCATGGTGTTGTTGTGGAAGCGGAGCTCCATGCGCTCGCTCAGCTGATAGGAGCGATGCACGGTTAGGCTGCGGAAGGCAATCTCACTAGTGGCCCCGAAATGGTTGCCCCGGAGTGTGACTGCATCCCGGATTTGGGCCTCCAGCCATTCGCCGTCCACGGAGAGAAAGTGGTTCTCACTAAGGCTCAGCTTGGAGACAACTGTGGAAATGTGAAAAGTGAAAATGAAATATTAAACTATTAGAAAGCAAGTGATGCGGCACTTACGCTTGAAGGAGAAGGCATGGGAGTGAACTTCCTGGAAGTGATTGCCCCTCAGGCTCAGCTCGTTGAGCACCTCCACCTCGTAGAAGGCCCGCGTGGGCAAATCGCCCAGGAAGCGGCAGTTGGCAATGATCATCTGTTCCACGGCGAACTTCTTGAAGGCCTGAAAGATACAATATGTAGATAAAGATAAGTAAAGTAAAGGCAACCCTTGGTGTGCTGACCCACCTGGCCTTCAATATGCTGAATGGTCACCCCGTCCAGCTTGAGCAATATGGCACTGTTCTTGGTGGTGGTGAACCCAAAGGGCTTCATCTCATCTATGCGCCCGCCCACGAATGAGATCTCCTCGATGTTCCCGGTGATGGCGTGTGACTCGATCAGCTTGAGGTTCGTCTGCTCGAACTCCACGATCAGTGCCTTGCTGAGGGCGGACTGCCGGAGCACCAGCTGACCCACCCGGGCGAAGCTCACCTTCCGCAGGCCCACGGTGTCGCCCAGACAGTTGGCCTCCACAACGAGATCGCGGCAGTTGCGGATCTCCACCAGAAAGACATGGCCGTGCAGGAATGGCATGACCATGGGCTGTTTATAAAAACAAATAAGCAGGAAATTAGTGAGGCATAATTAAATAAGTCAGTTTCATCAAGAAAATATACATTTTTGTACAAAAAAATATGGGTATTCTCAGAAATTTAACACTCGAAATTGTTCTCTTCAAGTTCTTTTAATATAAACAAATCTCTGGCAGAGGTTTCTTTAATTCGAGTTCACTTTTTCATTGTATTTTATTCTATGCGCTCATAAAAAGTGCATAATTAAATAAGTCAGTTCCATTAAGAAAATATATACAAACGTAGGGAATATAATTTTTGTACAAAAAAATATTGGTATTCTCAGAAATTTAACACTCGAAATTGTTCTCTTCAAGTTCTTTTAATATAAACAAATCACTGGCAGAGGTTTCTTTAATTCGAGTTCACTTTTTCATTGTATTTTGTTCTATGCACTCATAAAAAGTGCATAATTAAATAAGTCAGTTTCATCAAGAAAATATATACAAACGGCTAGGGAATATAATTTTTATTCTCAGCAATTTAACACTCGAAATTGTTCTCTTCAAGTTCTTTTAATATAAACAAATCTCTGGCAGAGGTTTCTTTAATTCGAGTTCACTTTTTTACTGTATTTTTGACTCATAAAAAGTCAGAAGTTCTTTAAAAATAGATTAACTTTCGTGAAGGTTGAGTCATTAAATCGTGTTTGTACACAGATTTGTTGATAGTTCTTTGGTCACGGCCTTCCGTCAACTGTTTAGAATTTAATTAAAATTGTTTGTTGCCATTTTCTTGGTTTTTCTTTTTGGACTATCAGAATATTTGTTGTTATTGGTTAGAAGAGATGACTCACCTGGTCGTAGTTGTTGCAGTCGCAGGTAATGGTGGTGCTGCCACCGGAGTTGCAGCTGACCTTCGCCAGCTCCGCCGCTCGGGCGGAGTCGAAGAAGAGCAGGAGGAGTGTAAAGATGAGGAGCGTCCATGTCCACGCCGTGGGATCCTTGAGATTTCTGATGTTTCGCATGATTATTCGCTCATATTAAGGTCTCTATTCACTCCTTGTTCATTTCCCGAAGACTGTGACTCTGAGACTCTCCGATGAACTGTGCGCTCGCCCCGTAAATGCTGATAAGTCCCCTTATCTTTGAAGGTGTTTCTTATCTGCGGAATACACATACATCCAGAATCACATTCGTGTTGTGTTTGCGTTTGTTTGGCTTAGTATTGTCATATTTTGCTATAGTATTATTGATTAACTGTAAAATTAAAACCACTATTTAGTATTTATTAAACTGTCAGTGCTTGATAAGTCCCCTTATCTTTGAAGGTGTTTCTTATCTGCGGAATACACATACATCCAGAATCACATTAGTATTATCATATTTTTGCTATACACGTGTTTATATAGTATATGATTAACTATAAAATTAAAACCACTATTAAGTTAATTATTAAACCGTCAGTGCTTGGCGGGCTACTTCGTATACGGGTTGAATTTGGTTCATCATTTTGTATATCGGTTGCGGTTGTACTGGAAACTCGTTAGATCCTACAAAAGATATAAACCTACATAAAAACCTATAAAACCTACAAGGTATAAAAAGTAAGCTCATAGTTTCTATTATTATTTTCTACAAATTTTGTAAATTTCTATCCTTGTGATTTCAAGTTAAATGAAGAAAAGTTATGACCATTTTGGTAATGATTACCGATTTGTTTTTGGTCCTGACTGTTTAAGCGAGTGTTGAAAAGCAGCGAGTATTGTGAAGTAGCGAGTGTGACAAAATTACTCAACTGCCTTTAGAGTTCTAAACCTGTATGTCACTTCAAACTATAAGAAAAATGTAGCAAATAATAGGAAAAATAAATCTTTGAATTCCGGGCGTCTTAAGATTTGATTGATTACCGATCTCGAGGCAAAAATGTTGTTGGTGTCGATCATAATCAGCTAAAGTTAACGCTATTGCCCAACACCGAGCCCAGAGACATAGACTCGTCTCGTTCCAAAGACGACAAACGACGGAACGAGGCTCTAATTGAATCACAACACCCTCTCCCAATGGTGATCACTTCACTTGGCCGGTTTTCTCCTCCAATCACGAAAAACTGTTAATTGAATTCGGAGGTCGTACTCAAAGCACACACTGTCTCTGAGGGGAACTTGGAAGTCGAACAGGGACTGGGACTGGGTCTGGGACTGGGTCTGGTAGCCGCCCGAACATGAGCAATTATGCTTTGTTATTTGTTTATGGCCATTTCCATTTCCATTTGTTTATAGAACTCAATTTACGAGAGAGAGAGGAAATTTAGTCAGCGCTCATCTCGAGTGGCGACTGTTCAAATATTTGCGCACGAATCGAGAAATTCAAAAATTCCAGAGTCGTTGTCGTCGCCATCATATGATGGAGACTCTATCATCGACGTTTATGCCTTTAAGTTTCACCATTTCATGAAGTTCGTAATTTTCAGTACCTTAATTACATCATTATTATCAGTTTGTAATTGTTAAGTACTATAAAGATGCTCTTGAGCTCTTGACTTTGATATATATACTCATATACTCATTGTTATAGCTCATATGATACTATGAGTATCAGATAAACCTGGGCTATTTAGATAATGCAATTGCATTCTTAACTGAAGTGACAGCTATAGTAAATTATAAAACCGCAACTACAATCGGGCGGGGCCTAAAAGTTCCGGATGTGACGCAGACGATGGACGGTTAACCCTTTTCGGGTAGATCTTTTTTATTAAATCTGTCCGGAACTCTGGCCGCCCTCTCCACATCAAGTGGTGTTCATTGAGTGGTCTTGCGCTTAGGAAATTGAATTAAAGCGCAATTGCATTTCCGGTCAAGTTGCGGAATCAGAGCCGGAAAACTCTCTTTAAAAGCCCCGTGGACTCCGCCCCTGATGTGGACAATTAGATTGCAATTAATATATAGATAAAAGTATTAAATAATGGTAGATTTTAGTCCTTGTAAGGGAAAAGTTTCTTAACTTTCAAAATGAATATTCGAAAGTGTTTTGAACTATTTCCTAAAGGCGCCTAAAGTGTATTAATATATAATTACAGAACTCCTTAAGGCACCACCACAAGTTTCAATTTGCATATTATTTTTACTAACCCTTAACTTTTCCAATGTTCCCGTTAATATTATGTCGTTAAAAACTATAAATATTGCTTATTAATATTGCTTATTATTATAGATGATTAATATTTCATGGATTCGTAAGAATAGAATCGACTTATATAGATAAAAGTATTAAATAGTGGTAGATTTCAGTCCTTGTAAGGTTTTAATAGGTTTCATAGTTTTTTAACTTTCAAAATTAATATTCGAAAGTGTTTTGAACTATTTCCTAAAGGCGCCTAAAGTGTATTAATATATAATTTCAGAACTCTTTAAGGCACCACCACAAGTTTCAATTTGCATATTATTTTTACTAACTCTTAACCTTTCCAATGTTCTCGTTAATATTATGTCGTTAAAAATCACTTGTGGCAACGCCTCGGCTATTACTATAAATATTGCTTATTAATACTGCTTATTATTATAGCTAATTAATATTTCATGGATTCGTAACAATAGAATCGACTTGAGGCGCAACCGAATGAAGCGAATCGAAAGGCTTCTTGTACAAACTGCTGGAACTTCCATAGCATTCGTCCGATTTTCCGAATAACCCTTATCTTATCACCCGGTTATATCGGTTTCGATAAGATTGCGAATGAGTCGTCATGAAAAGTCAACACCATTTCGCCTCAATTTCCCGCAGTATGACACATATGTATACAGAGTTGGCCAATGGTTTATTATTACTCCATGGCGTTCCTAAGGTAGAATTACATTTACTGGAAATTGGAATGACTAACTCACTGAGAAACAGTTGAAAGTTGGTCGAAACTTCAGGCAAAAATAAGCTATGTAATAGCAATAATATATATATATATATTTTATGCAATAACTAATTTCTGTGTAATTGAAGACAAAGCTGACTTGAATGAAGAAAATATTTACATCATAAATAATGGTTAAGAAAAATGGTAGAAGGATCAGAAAAGAAACACCTTTAAAAGCCAAAGTTATTCTAATAGTGACTTCTAATAGTTACTTAAAGTTTTTGTTTCTATATTCCTATTCTTAGAGAAAGCAGATACTCTATCTGCCCATCTTAATGACCGCTTAGAGTGTGCTTTTTTTTTAAATGCCTGCCATTAACAATTAGCTACAAGCCAATAGCTGTTCTGTGTTAAGTTTCGCAAATCTGTTACAATATTGTCAACGACTTTCTTCCCAAGCTCTTTGGAAACTGTCTTCTTATGGCTTTTTGGTTGTTAAAAGCGTATCGGCCGCAAAAGCTCATTTAGCCAAAGGTCTAAACCAACTTAAAAAGCGAAAGAGTAGCACTAGAATGCCGAGGGCACTTGAAGGGGTTAATGTTTTTAGCCTGTGGTTTTTTGTTGTTTGTAGCTTCTGCTCTTTGCTTTCTACTACTTGAAATTCGTGCACTTGTTTTTTTGTTTTTTTTTTTTGTTTCCATTTAATACACTTGGCACAAATTTCGATGAACTTCTCATAACATTGACTCTGATCCACTGATCACAGTGGAAATTCCCTTAATCGAACTGGGAAAATGGGAAATATGAAGACTTCTTTAAGCAAATAATTTGAGATTGCTTAAATAACTCGGGGATTAAATATTATAGAATTCTTGAGAAAAAATGTGGACCAGAGCTTAAAAGAATCGAAGTTTTCAACGTTTTTGTATGCAAAAATCGATATTAAATCGATTAACTTTGATGTCAGGCCATATCTAATTGGTAACTAAATGAAATGCTATTTTCCTTATAGTCTTTTCGAAGGTTTTAACTTTGAGAAGGGAATTAATATGATTTTCCCGCATTATTAAAGTAAGACTGTACTGTCTTCGTGTTCCAATCACTTGGCACATTTTTCGATGAACTTCTCGTAACATTGACTTTGGCTCTCGAATTGTTTTTTTGCTGATTTTGTAGTTTGTTAGTGAATATTTCCTAAACAGCTAACTAAAGCATTTTTATTTCACGTTTGCTTTCCTTCGCCGTCGTTTAACCTTGAAATATCGAAATATCGCCGGGTTGCGATGACGACGACGGTGACGATAATGGATATGGATATATGGCAAGGTGTCTGCCAATTTTGTTTCTAATATTTTTTAACAAGGGGGCGTATGTGCATAAATATACAATACACTGCTAATTTGAATTCCCCTAGGAAACAAAATAGCAACAAATTCGGGTTCTTGGGGCTTTGGATTTCTATTTAATGCGATTTCTGTTGTTTTGTTTTGATGCGTGGGATCATGATCACCATGATTTGGAAGGAGAGGAAGAGGAAGAGGAAGAAGCTCTCTTGGAAGAAAGAGAGGAGCAAATCTTCTTCTCTGTTTGTTTGAGTTATTTTTTTTTAGCTTCTCTCTGCGCCTGCAACGCAAACAAATTTTTTCTACTCTCGCAGATTTGTTCTTTTTATTACTTTGAACTTTATGGTCAGGCAGACCACAGAAATGCAATACACACACACACGCACACCCAGATTTTGACACATGAGAAATGCACAAACAAAAAAAAATGGCATTGTGTTCAAGGGAACTTTAGTAGTAAATATTCTTTGCATTTAATATTATTATTAGCAGTGAAATCAGCGCACCGAATTAAAAACACGCGAGCTCTCGGTCTCCGGTCTCCGGTCAGCGGTCGGTCCGGTCAGAGTTGTTCTTCAGCGCTTTAGTTGTTGTTGCTCGGCCGACCGGCGTAAGCGCGTGCGAATGACAAACTGAGCGCCAAACCGCTAAACGCTAAACGTTAAAGGCGAAACGCAAACCGCCAATCCCCACTCCTCGGGCTCTCCGGCTCCCCGATCTCCGCGAGAGCACACGCTCGGCCGAGCGCCAGCCAATGCTGAGCGCTTAGCTTTTTTTCTGCCAATTAGAATTAGCGATTCGGTAAAAAAATTTTTACTTTAATATGCCTAAAACTGAAGTTTGACGTTTAAAATGTTATATTTTAATGATATCAGGTGGATATTATGTTACCATTTGTTTGTTTAGTAGCTAGGTTATCATTTTGTCTTCTTAAGCCAAATTAATTACATTAACTCATATTAACAATAATAGTAATAAAAATAAAAATAATTAAATGATTAAATGTTTATAAAAATCAATATAAATGGCTACCAAGTAACAAAGATGTTTGCAGACAAGGGGTCGTATACGTAATTTAAAAAATTTGTTTATTAGTAGCTAGGTTATAATTTTGTCTTTTTAAGATAAATTAATTACATTAACTTATATGAACAATAATAGTAATATAAATAAAAATAAGTCAATGATTAAATGTTTATAAAAATCAATAACAAAAATATTTGCAGACAAGGAGTCGTATACGTAATTTAAAAAATCCTTATTAATATAGCTTTTTTCTGGCAGAATTGGCCTCACTGTCAAGCCCTCTCTTTCGTCGCGGTTCTCTTTCACTGTCTCTCTCCGCTCCCTCTCTCTTGTTAAATGAGCGCCAGTTTGGCTACAAATGATCACAAGCTCAAAAAGCACAACAACAAAAATCAATGGCGAGAAATTTTGGCGTTTATTTGTTGCACAGAAAAAAATATTATTACTAGTTATTGCCAGCTATTTTCATCCATTTAGTTTGGCCGTTAAAAATGTTATTTTAATTTAATTTAATTTAATTTGAACTTTAATTAAATTAAATTATTTTAATTTATATAAATATTAAACAATATATGCCCCTTTTCTGTGATCAAATGTTAAATATTATAGTACAGTTTATTCTAAGCAAACCTTCTTTTGCGAATATTATTAAATTGTTTAAGATTTAGCCTCACTCACGTTTTCAGACAAATTTCGCTCTGTGTATTTGTCTTCTGGTATTGTTTACTGTATCCCAAGTTGAAGTTGAAGTTGACTGTGGGATATATGGCTATGGATAGAAATAGGAATATGAAGCTGAATCTGATTCTTTGATTGCTTGCGACGCGCTTAATTGACACTTGCCGCTACGCGGAAGGCCCCCGCAAAACCTGGGGATAAAGGGAGAAACGTTTGAAAAACAAAAACAGTAAATAAATAAAGAGGCAAGAAGAGAAGACCGCCACAAATCAAATCAAATGTACTCCGGGGCAAAAGCAAACATGGAGCACTTAGCGGAGGAGCTTGTTAGCCGGCCTAGCTGTGTAAATATGTAAGAATCCGGGCGGGAGGCTCTTTGAAAAATGAAAAACAAAATACATTTCAACTAGCTGAAATTTAAATGAATTTAATTTTTTAATTTTGCATACTTTTCCAACTCTCTACTTTAAAGCCCTTATATAGGAAAGCTTGATTATATGCTAGCTCTCCATATTTTAAAGGAATAAATTATGTAGTTTCTCTGGAAATTTTAGATAACCAGAAAACTTTTATTTTCAGAGAAACTATTAAAACATTTCTATTATTAAATGTAGTTACTAGAGCTTGATTAGATAAGCATGCCATTTACTTTTAAAAAAGCAATAAAGAGTACTCATGCACTGTAAGAAAAATATCAAAATAGGTAGAAAGTAATAATAGAAAATAAATATAAACCAAATGAAGTTTGGCTGATTTAAAAGGATTTTCCTGTCAAAAACTGATCAGTAACTGGCACCACCTCCGAGGTCTGCGATCCGAGATCTGTGAGCTAACTGATCGGGCTGACTTACTGACCATATATGCCCATTAATAACTCGAAAAGGCTTTTAGAACGCATTTGCATAGCGCAGCAACAGCGCTTAACTCACATATCGCTACTGTGATCGCGCTTGCAAATCAAGTTATACAACATTTCAAAATGCAATTTCAGCACACCCGCCTGCACGCCGCCGCGTGGCTTTTCAGCGAGCTTTTCGCGGGGCTTTTGTCTTTAGATTTTAATTTTAATTTGTTGTTATTCGTTTTGTTTTCCATACAAAACAGCTGTGTAAGCCGAAGTGATTAATATTTATAACTGCGAAATTGGACATTTGATATGGAAAAATGAGATCCAAATGTGAGGGATGAGTCAGGCGAAAAGGTTTCGGGGATTGGGGAAGAAAAACCACCGTTTTTACTGTCTAAAAGTATATTTTAATTATTTCTTTTGGCAGGCTCTGAACAAAGAATCTCTGGCAAAGAATTCCGAATATTGTATATGGTAAAAAATATCGATTTAAAATCGATAAGCATTGATATTTATCCAGCTGCCTAATAAATGACAGTGCAGTACAGAGTATGTGGCTTAGTTTGCTGGGACTCACTTACTTAAATAACTGCCTTAATCTAGCTTAGTTCGTAGTTCGATTGGCTCCGCTCCACCTATCTCCCTCCGGAGAAACTGTTTCGATATCACAATGTCTTTTCTGTTTACTTTTCCCCATTTCTTGTGCCCTCATTTCTTATCATTTCTCCTTTCGCTTTTCTCGCGTTGTGGCAGCTGTGACAGGTGGCGGATATATAGGATATATGCATATATATCGCTGATATATTCGCTGCATACTTTTAGGCGTCCGCATAATCGATCACATCGGCGATTTGGACCGTCACATCGCTGCCGCCAGAGTGATCCGAACCGGAGTCCATGTGCTCCATGGCCGCCAGGCTGGCGGCGCCGTCTAGGCACTCGAAGCTCTGCCTGCTCCGGTGACGTCGGATATCCGGCTGGCTGTACGGCGGCGGCTGAGGATGAGGCAGTGGCTGGGGCTGGGGCGGTGGCTGCGGAAAATTCTGCTGCAGCTGTCTTTGGTTTCGGGCGGAGGTCAGCTGATTGGGATGGAACTGCGGCATCGCCTCCAGGTCCTGCCTCAGGTCCCGTACATGACGCGGCGCCGGCATCGCCTCTTCCACTCCGGAGGGCGGTCGACTGGTGGGCGGGGCACTGGGCGTAGAACGCCACACTGGACTGGCATAGCAGGCCGTCGCAGCTGATGGTGGCTGCGGTCTTGGGTGACGCACAGTGGGCGTGGCATACTGATAGGCCGGTGGCATGTCGTTTGAACCTGAAAACACAAGTTTTGGGATGAGCTCTTAGTTAGGTTATCTTATATATAGTTACCCACTAAAACATATATAATGGACCGGGTCTGGTACTCAATTTCGAAGTGAAATCTTGTCAAATATGTATATATATATCTAACTATTGAAACAAGCTTTTATTTTCAAGAACGTTCTGTAATTGATTCTTAAGGAGGCAATAAATAATATTTTATTATGCATTGGATTTGAATCCAATTTGATTCGAGTTCTGCTCAGTAGAACCTATTACTACGAGGACGATGAATGTATATTTCATATTATTTATTGTCTACATATACTTATACTTCATTTAATTCGAATTTTATTTGTATGATGATATTCCCCCCGTTTATTATGATATCTACTTCTCATGAAATGAAGTTAAATCGTGTCCAAGAAAACATCTTACACCTTAGAATTACCACAATGCATTTTGAAAAGAAAATATTTCGTTACATACTTTTCCACACCTTGTTAAATGATTTTCAAATAAAAAGAGATTTCGTTAAGTTTTCATTCTCGAAAGTGAATACCAGAGTGGGCTTAAGGAAGGACATGTAGAGAGATACAGTTACTGGTGCTATTCTACAGGGTACAGTTACACAGAGAGTATAGACAGTGAGAGGAATAGGTTAAGAGAGAGAATGGAATCCATCACCGTATTATATTAGAGTGGGACATCTGTTTTTTTGTACCTTTGTGTGGATTGTGTTTGCTTGTGGATCTTCACCTCTGACAGCGATCTTTTGGTTTTCAGTGTTAAAACTATGATAAATACATCTGCGTGTGGATACTACTATTTGGGGTGCTCATATCGGTATATATACAAATTATAATATTAGTAACACGGTATTTTTGGAAGGGGGTGTGCTATTTGCCGGTAAAGAACCCAAAGATCCAGGAGAAACTATGTGAGTGGCAGAGACGGTAGGGAGTAGTGTTCGTCCCGATTATCGTTTCGATTGCAGTCGTAAACGGATCGGGATCCGAGACCGAAACCGTACTTACTGGTGGCATTGAAGGGTTCAGAGTACGTAACCTCGGCGAGCGGCGGCGGCTCGGAGTACTCACTGGGTATAAGCGGACGCTGTTGCTGGTCTAGCTCCTGGTAGATATGCTCATTGGTGTTGTTGTGGATGTTGCCACCGATCGCCGGCTCGCCATAGTCGACGGAACCGCTAGAAGACAGGGGGGAGCCACTCTCGTGACACTCGTTCAGGTGGTTTGTTAGCAGATCCTTGACGGGCGACGACTTGTGCGGTAAGTGCTCAATGATCTGGCAAATGCGGGTCAGGCACTCATCCTTGGTGTTGGATCCCTTGATCAGCTTGTCGATTGCCTTGCGCGTCTGATCATGCTCACTGAGTTTGTCCATCGACTCGATTAACTGGGCTTTGTTATCATCCGAAAAGGAACACATAGTTGCCGTGGCCTGACCACCGCCACCCCTGGAACGGCAGAAGACCCATAGGAATATCACTACACAGAGTACGAAGACGCCAACGCTGATGCATATCCATTTCCAGCTCAAGAAGTCATCGCTGCGGCGTAACCTTTCGTGCTCCGATTGGGTTATCCACTTGCCATCGGAGCAGTAGCGAGTCTCATTACCGCCACATGCCTCGTGCTCATAGCGCCGGCGATCCACAGTGGTGGCATTGAAGCAGCTGTGCTCCTCCGCTATAAGCGGGCATAGGATCTCCGAGTCCAGGTCATGGTCGGTCAGTGTCTTTAGCCATGACTTGCCATCGCAGGAGCATTTGCGTCCCACTCTAATCCGATAGACATCACACTGGCTGATGTTCAGGCTGCCTGGCTGCGGATCATCCAGTTGATTGTGGGCAAACGAGCAGTTGAAGGTGCTCTTCGGGTCACTTTTCACCTCGAAGTCGGAGAAGAAACCAAAGTGATTGTCCACTATCACCACAAGCGACACCTGAGGGGCATGCAGCCATTTCGATTCCAGGCGTTTCACCGTGTTGTTCCTTATAAACACTTCCACCGTCTCGGGCTGGATCGCTTCCGATTTAATGTGATCGATTCTGGACGGGGATAGACAAAATGAAATCTCCATATTCCAACAACTTCATTGCACTCACGTGTTTCCCCGGAATGTCAAGCTGGTGATGCCGCTCCTGCTGATCGCCTTGCCCTCGATGGTCCCGATGTCCGTCTCCACAAAAGACACGTTCTCGCTGTTGAGCTTATTGGTTAGTGCATAGGCCTCGATCGTGTTAATGTTGCACTTGACGAACAAGAGCTCCGAGATCTTGGTCACATCGAAGGCGTTCCTGGCAATTCTGCCAATGGTGCATTGGTCGAATACAACATGGCTCATGGACAGGTCGAATCTGACAAGCTCCTCGATAGTTGAGTTTATAAAGCGCACCTGTAAGATGGGGAGAAATTGTTTAAATATTGTTTACAAGCTATTCTATTGATTGCTGATATTCTCCTGGGCATTCCTACTCACATTTATGTGATTCTGGCTACCGCCATGGCTGAAAGCCCTCTCAGGGATCCGAATAAACCCAATACTATTGAAGGTGCAGTCCAGATTCGTCATCGTAAAGGCATTGGGGTACACCACCAGCAGACCAATATCCTGGAATAGCACCTTATACTCGTTGCCTATTGTTTGCATTGATAATGAGTGTGAGATTAAGATTGGTCCATCTCGGCTGGTATTATCCTTCTTACCCGAAAAGCCCCTCTCTTGAACAAATACTTGGGCTATCTTGAGAAACTCGATGTTGGGATAGCCCCCATTGTTGCGACTAAACGCATTCCGGGTGATCTCCACCAAGTCGTTGTTCAGCGCCCCGGTAATGCCAAAGTAGTTGACCGTGTTGTTCTGGAAGAAGCTCTCGTGCAACCGGAACTTTAAGTTTGCCTTTAGATACACCTTAATCGACTTGATATAATTCGGCAATCTGTACTTGGAGTCCCAATCACTTGACAGCTGTAAAAGGCAGAAGAGAAATATTATAGTTTTAGGGTTGAAATTCAATAAATTGAAATTGAATTTCAATAATGCGATCAAGGGAAAGTAATTGGGTATCTACAATTACGTGTGGCCATCATGCTATTTAGCACTTCTTTTGGCTTTAATGACTAAGAGAGCCCATGGACTATTAAACATCTTTCGTGCACAAAACTGGGAGTTGCCGCCAGACGACGCTTTTACTTATTTTATTTTATTCTTCTCTGTGTCTCTCTCTTTGTGTCTGTGTTTGTTTTGTTTTCTTTTTGCTGATGTTGCTGATGTGCAGTTGCTGATGTTGCTGCTGTTGCTGCTGTTGCCGGGGGGTTGTGCCGCTTGACTTACATTTCTTGCGGTCTGTATACACGGAATCCCTCGCCAGTCGTCTGCCTCCCTCTGGTGTTTTATTTTTAAACGCAGTGTCTGCGACAACAACAATGGGAGCAGTAAGCAGCAACACTCACAGCAGCAGCACTAACAACACCAACAACATCAACCAGAGCAACATCAACGACAACGACAACGACAACGGCAACTTGACCGCAAAGCGTTCATTGCTCCAGCGATCCAGCGATCCAGCGATCCAGGAGAACCCCAACTGGAACTCGAACTCAAACTCGAACCGTCGCCACCCGAGGGTGCAATTTTCTCATTAAATTAAGTGAAAATAGTTGCAACTTCAAGTGGCCACGATGATGGCGATGAGGAGATGTCCACGTCGCTGACGATCTTGTTGATCACACGTCGGGGCTGGAGATCTTTATTATTGCATTAATGAATCTCTGGACAAAGTGAACGGAAATCAGAGCTTCTCAAGCCATCTCAGAGATAATTCTATTTGACAAGGAAATTAGGAAATGGAGTGCTTAGTATATTTGAAGATAAAGTAATATATTATATATAATTACTATTTTCCTTAAGCAGGGTTATGAGAAGGGATAAGATGGTATAGAATTGAACGTAAAACAGAGCCTCTGCATTATCTCTGTCATGGCTTATAGGTTCTAGAGATATTTCATTAAAAAGCATATAGCTTCCTTATAAGTAAATGTATTCTATATTTTTAGATATTGAACACCATTAGCTAATTTGCAGTGTGTCTCGTTGTTTTACAAACCTGATCAGCAATTAATGCAAGTCTGCCATTGCGATGAATGGTGAAATACTGTAACTCTGGGCAAATAGTTATAAGACTACACATTACATGGATCCATATATCCCTGAGAACATTAAGCTTTGATCTTTGCGTAAATATCTTTATATTATATATACAATAATCGCTTCCTTCGATTCGGCGGCCATTTTGATTAAATAGTTTTGTACAGTAAGTCAGCCCTATTTCAGATAAAGGAAAGTGCCTACGTGCTCCCGCTTTAGTCTTCACTGGACTTTATGACACATACGATGTTCCAGAAACAAAACACAATTGTGTCGCAATTAAATACCATTATCTAACTCCACAAAATGGTTAGAACTTATTGGCTATATATTTTCCTACGATTTGACTTTTTGCCTTAATAATATCTATCCATAGATATTATTTTCTCTAGCAAAGTATTCAAATTGACTGTGGCACTTCTTTTGTATCGTTTGGAGTATTAGTGTTTTTGTTGCTCTTCCGAGGCAAATTTGTAATTTCCATAATGCCATAATGGTAAGAAAAGAAAAAGACAAAAAAAAAGACAGTTAAGTGGGGGAGGTGGGAAAACGAGACCCATTATAATGCAGGGCGCGATCTGAAAGCCGGGCCACCTGCTTCTTTTTGTCTGGCCTCGTTGGGGGTTCAATGTCTTTTGGATCCGAACCTGAATCGAAGTCTTTAGCTGCAGCTGCGCCAGCTGCCCTGTCCCCCTTGGCTCCCCTTGAGTGTCTCTCTTTCGCACTTGCTGTCTTCCCTTCTCTTCTTGCCGAGATTTCTAGCCTTCTTCGTTGCTGTTTATTACACTTGTTCTCATTTGCTTCTTCTTTCTTCTCATCCTCAATACACAAACAGAAAATATAAATAAGAAAAATAAAATATAAACATAAGAATTTAATTTGAATGACAATATTTTGTATATAACAAAAAATAGAGATTTCTTATACAATAATAGAAATTGTTTAAGTAATATCTCATATTAATATTACAAACCTTTTGCACCTTTTGCCCTCATTATATATAATGTTTTTTAAAGAATATACTAATTGTTTAGTAAGTAAGTAAGTGATTGTTTTTTTCTTCTTTTCCGTATTCCGCTTCTCTGCTTCTCCTTTTCTCGCTCTGTTTGTTACATTCTCTGGGCGCAATTTCTTTCAATTGCTCCAGTTTCTCGCTCTTTTCTCGCTCTTTCTCTCGTCTTAAAGAGGAAGTCTCAATTACGTGTGAGTTTTAATTTGCTTGTTTGTCTGACAGACAGTTTTCCTTTCCCTTTCCCTCTCTCTTCTCTCCTCTCTCCTGTCCCCCCTTTTCTGTCTTCCCCTCGTTCCCATCTCGTCCCATTGATTTCAAGTTTATGAGAACCATCAGTCGAGCCCAAGCAGGAAAAACAAACAACTTTGCGGCCAAAATGGCTGAAAAGTTTATGAAGTCGGCGTCTAGATATATCGCCATGAATTATATGAATCTATATGCTTAATACACTGGGTAAAATATGAGCACCATTACTCAGCAGTTGGGTGTTTTTCTTTACTAAACAATATCAGCCAAAGTGGAGAATTTAGCGCTATAAATATTTAAGATACAAGATCTAAAAACAATTATATATATTGCCATAATGCAAGATTACACAGCTAAGGTATTTTCACTGTATTCCCTTATATTTTTACTCATTTAATACAAAATTAATTCTCTGTGTAAAGTTGGGCTATACGTCGAGTCCTAGCTGTCTATATATAGAACCCACTCACTGCCTGATCCGATCCGATCCGATCTGGGCGCTTTTCATCTTCTCCAAAAAGACGTACCACCGTTCACGTTTTTCACATTTTCCGGCGACAACTTTACCGGATATTTTGGGAAACGGATCGGAATCATATGGTATATGGTATATATGGTGAGTATTTGGTATGTTTGGGGGAGGAGGGGCAGACGACGAGAGCGGAAATAGCTGCCGTCGCCTGGCTGGAAGTGCCAAAAGCAACAACAGCACATAAATAACCAAACAAAGCCAATTAAAAATAAATTATGATCCACCTCTCGGTCTCTCCGTGGGCATCTCTATCTGTAACAGTATCTGTATCTTTTGGGAGTCCCTGGAAAAACGCAAGAATAAAAAAACTAAAAGCGAGACCCAAAACAGCACATGGCCGCAATGTTGGTCACATGGGCCGGAAAATTGGAAAAGGACTTTCCCAATCGCGAGTTCCCACACACACACACACGCACTGGCGAATGCATCTTTCAGCTCAATGCCAATCGTATCTGCATCCGAAAGATACAGCCCCGAAACGATCGACAGAAATCTCTGTCTACGTGACCGGCAAAAGCAGAATCTCTCATCTGGCTTTTCTTTTGTTTTCTGTTTCCCGCCTTTTTCGCTGCTCGTTGCAGCGATAAGCTGATAAGCCAAGAATGAATGCAAAGAGCAAGATCACAAGATTTACTTTACTGGCCATAACTGCTAACTGGTATTTAAGTCAATGTGTGATCTAACTTAACTTCAAATCAATATAGATGACTTATAGTATGCAAATATAGTTGAATCTTACGGCATACAAATTCATTTAATAAATTGAAACAACAACAATTGATGAAAAACAAAGAAGAAACGCTCAAATGAACTGGAAATTTGACAATTTTTTACCTTTCCAGGGTTCCTATTTTATACAAAGTGGCTGCTAGAGTAAAATAATTCAAAGTATTAAAAATGGGAAGCCAAAGACTTGGCTGAAACTCATAAATTATACTCTCAAAATCAGACATAATCTAGTTTAAAATATAACTGAGTTTAACTCCCCGAAAAACCCATAGATACAAATATTGTTTATTGGTTTATATTCATGATGTATGCTTTTACGGCTCCCTCGCCTTTGAGTAATCAGTTTTTGAATCATGTGCAGACATATTATGTATACACACTGCATGTGAAATTGTTTACCGATTTGTGGAATTATTGGCAAAATCGGATGCGCATTTCTCGACCTCTTCCAGGCACCTCGGTTTTTAGTTTTCGGTTTTTGGTTTTCGGTTTTTGGTTTTATTTTCCTCACTTTCATCTGTGCTCCCAGCCAGCAGCTCATTGCATTCACACATTCGTCTTCTTTGGCCGCCTCCTTGCCTCACTTGGGTTGGTTTATTGTTTCTTTGTGGAACGAGCGTTCAGTTTGTGTGGCATTTGATGGATTTTTAGCAGCTCGCAGCCATAACACTCGGTTCGGTCCCAAGTAGTTTAAGTAGCCATTCGAAATGGGAATTTAAGTAGGCGCATTCCACTAAAACATACACACATTTCAGATCTCCACCTCCTGTTTTTCCCCCTGCTCTTCCCTACATAGGGAAAAAACTTCGGGATATTTCTTGATATCGGATCGATATTTCATTATTTATTAAATTCGAGCTCTAAAATATATCGTCGTATTATATTGCCATAAGAAGAAAATAATTTCTTAGGTTAGCTATGAAGAATAGTTCGAGTTCAGCTGGTTCGAGTTAGATAACGTCAAGTTATTAAGCCTGGAGATAGGTAACCTGGAGATAAGTAACCTGGAGATAGGTAACCTGGAGATAAGTAACCTGGAGAGAGGTAACCTGGAGATAGGTAACCTGGAGAGAGGTAGCCTGGAGGTAGGAAACCTGGAGAGAGGTAGCCTGGAGGTAGGTAACCTGGAGAGAGGTAACCTGCAGATAGCTAACCTGGAGTTAGGTAATTTCGAGTTAGGGGATTTACAGTTGGAAAGTTAACAAGTTTGACTTAAGTTGAACATCAGCAAAGGTTCTATGCCTTAATAGTTAGTTAGTTAGTTTGTGAGTTAGCGAAGTTCTGGTTAGTTAAGGTAAGAAGTTCGGGTAATATCGTTTCCTAAACTATACTATATTGTTTCTCAGTGCAAACTGATTGAATTGGTTTCCTTTTGAGTTCGCCTCTGGCCTTTTTCCGGTATTTAACAGCTGCTGACACTATATAAGAAGTCTTTTTGGCTTATTACTGTCAATCTGAACATTTTTCGGGGTTGGTGGGGGCAGGCAAAAGTGGGTGGAATGCATTTCCATTTGGCTTTCCTCTCCATGAAGCCACCCCCCCGCTGTCTGCATTTGGTTTTCCGTTTCGATTTTTGATGTTTTTCATTCTGGTTTTCCACTTTGCACATAGACAAACCGAACTGCAGGCCCACGCAGCAAATAAATAACATTTCTGTATCTGCGAGATGATGACACATGCCGCACACACATCCCGCACACACAGAACAGAACAAAATGACGATAAGTAGGGGGAGAGCGGGCCAAGAAGGGGCGCCTAAGTTCACTCAATTACTGAGGAAGTGCAGAATTCAACGACTTCTAAAAGGCGATACAAGATAAATGTGTACATAAAAGTATATATATTCTATGTTCTATACAAGATACATATTTATTCTCTACAAGATATACGCACGAGTAGAGCGCTTGGATTATTGATTTCCGATTTATGGAATAGCTCTGTTATTAAACTGCAGATAAAACAAGAGCAGAGAACGCTTTCCAAATGACATAAAGCAGCAAAAATTACTACATTAAATATTTTTATTGATGGCACATATGATTAAAATGACCTTGATAATCCTCCATTAATCAAAATACTATTAAACCATTTAGAATTCCATCGGACCAAGATATACTTAGTATTCTAGGTGGACAGTGATTGCGAATGCGTACCCGATATTTATTCAACCCGTATTCATTATCAGGGTTTTCCATTCCGCCAACACTTTCGTTTTCTGCGCCTTGTTTATTTTCGTTGTTCAAATGAAGGGAGCACTCCCTTTAAAAATTCGTAATAACATATTTCAGAGTGGGTTCTGGGGCAATGTTTTGCTAGAACATTATTTGGACACCCTATAAATAAAACTCGGAAATATTTAAACACATTTCCTTGAACAAGAAACAACAAAAAAAAAAACCCCACAAGATTTTCATGGTCAGAATATTTGTATTATTTTTTTTTTTAGGCTGTCATGTTTATCCTGTCATAAATCCAGGATAAAATCGGCAATCACTTGCACTCTTAATATTCCACAAGAAACAGAGAAAGAGAGCGCGACGGAGAGCAACAACACATACGTACTTGCATATATATGTTGTATATATACACACGCACCTGACTCATTAGCATAACCTGTTGAACGTGTTGGCGGGTCAGAAAAAGGGGGGCACAGAAGAGGAAGAGGGAGTGGCGATCAGCGCCACCGCCGCCTTCATTCATTTTGCACGCAGGCTTTTTTTGTTTATATTCTGATTAAGCGGGCGTATTAATCAAAAGTGTTTCACAACGGCGAATTTTCCCCTTGGAAAACTATTTTCCTTTCCACCCCAAACATTTTCAAGGCGGTTCATTGCTCGCTAAAAAAAAAAAAGTAAACAATCAAGTTCATTTCGCAGCAGATAAACAGAAATCTCGAGAAACATTTTATATTCATAAAGTGTAAGGAAAACTCAACGCTCAAAGCGAATGAATATAAATATTTTTTAAGCTCTAAATATTCTTTATATCACAAGAAAGGAAAACAAATGTCACAATAAAAACATTTGCTGATGACGGTTTATTGCTCGCTACTAAACACAAACAACTAAGTCAACAATGGCCACTAAAACCGAAGAGACTTTATTTGCGTGAACATACTTCTCGGAGTCACTGTTCCTACTCCTCCTCCCCATCCTCCCCATCCTCCCAATCCTCTTTCTCCTCCTGCTCTTCCAGCTTCTGTTTTTCTGGGCTTTCCTTTGTTCTATCCGCCTGCCTTGGTGCGTTTTATTTTAGTTTACTTTTGCAGTTAGCTGCCAAAAGCTTCCACATCTGCTGGAAATGTGTGTGTACAGTGATCACTCAGCAGCCTCAACGCATGGAAATGTGAAGTGATCACCTGGAACAGTTAAGAAATGGTTATGAGTGCCATTTAACAACTTCAGTCACATATAAAAGTAAGCGTTATCGGACAATTTATACGTTTTTTGATAAGTATGTGACCCTTCGTAATCAGTCATTTAATGAATGGAAGTTATATTGCTTACCACAATAAAAAACTACGCCAGTATAGGAAAGAGCTGAAGTGATTCACTATTAAGTCATTGAATAATTACCCCTAATTGCATTATTCACTTAGTTAAGTCGAAACTGATAGACAACTAGAAACTAAACCCATTAAGAATAGTAAATAATTACTAAATGAATAGTATTGCGAAATGCACATATTTTCCTTTTACAACACTGGTAGTCGCTGTTACCTGTTACTTGAAAAGCATTTATTGGTGACTTGCCATCAATGACTGGGACTGCTGCTAAACGCGCCCATTTTTCGTGATTTGCCATTAATCACTGCAATTATCGCCTGAAATGGTGCAAACGCTGAAAATGCAAACATTTGACCAACATTTTCTTGCCAAATGCAATTTCAATATGGCCAACCAAGCGAGATTTTTCATATCTAAAATTACTATTTGTATAACTGCTAATTTCATTACAAAATGTCGCCCACCTCAAATTATATAGAAACTATAAATGCAAAAGGTCTTTGCTAATTAAAAAAGCGGGGACATCTGGTTGGGGGAGTGTCCACTGTGCCAAATGTGACATGATTCAGTGGAATTTATTTTCTATATTCGTTTTTGTTTATCAACTTTGCTTTGAATGCAAGTGCTTCCAGCGCAGAAAGATAAGCTCACACATTTTGTGTGAGTTTGAGCTTTAGCTGCAGCTGTAACTCGACAAGTGCATCGCTGCATCGAAGATTCTGGAAACCAAACTATGTAGACTTCGAAACCTCTTTCTTTTAGCCATGATTGTTCAGGGTTTCCACCCGTTTTTGGCAACGAAATGCAAGAATGTTTCATGCGTAAAATATGATAAGACATTTGCAAGAAGGAAAGGATTTTTATTATCATATTGCACTTTACTGGAATTGGTAAGCAGTACGTTTTTCCAAGTTTCCTATAATTTCCAATCACATTTCCCGAAAACCGTGCACGTATTTCCCTGCCCTTCCAATGGAATTTCAGTGTAAGCCTCGAAGAGTAGAACTTTATAAACGGCCTTTCGGCCGTGACAGAATATCGAGTCGATGACCAATTAACTAATGTTTAAAACCGCTTTTTTCATGCATCTATGCTTGTGTTCGTGAGGTGATTCAGGCCGAAACTTACCGTTTTGTGTTGCTGGAAGTCGCAGACGGCCTTTGGATAGTTGCAGTCGCACAGGTTGCAGAGGTCCTCCTGGTTGGCGTATTGCTGATCGACGGCGTAGGCGTCAGAGGATATCTGAAACCCTATCAGCGTCACAGCTACGCACCGAATTAGCATCTTCAACGACGTCATTATGTTTGTCTTATCCCTCTCCCACCGATTTCCTCCTGTCCCTCTGTTTCTCACTTTCTTTGGATTTTCTCAGTTACAATGGTAATTAAAATGCAATGCTCACATTCACTGCATATCGCGCTCTCTTTTTACCCGGCAGCGATATTTTAAGAGACGGCACTAAAATACATATTAATGCTCTTCGTCGTCATCCACTGAATTAGCTTAGAAAAAAACCAAAAAAATAAGAAAAAGATAACAACAACAAAAAAAGACGGCGGCGCGAGTATCGGATTGTATATAAATAATAATATAGCAGAACCCGCACGGTCAACGTTGCGATCTCGAAGGCGGTTCGTTAACGACTGCGGCGGGAGACACCGTCGATCGTTGGGAAGCCAGATAGTCGTTTCACTTCCACGTTCCATATTATATTCAGTGCTCTCTTTGGTCTCTTTCTCTCATTGCGTTTAACACTGCCCCGATTGCGGGTGGGGGCATATTTAATCTATAATTTTATTTCTTGGGTATATTTGTCAGAAGGAGCTCATTTAAATCGCATTTTAGGATCAATCCAAATAATATAAACCAATCGATATTAACAACTACGGCTTTGCTTTAGCATAATGAACTTCTTAGAGACTTTACTTTGCCATCGTTTATTTACAGCCAAGAATTGATTTAGTTTATACGGACATAAACATATCAAAAACAAAAAAAAACAAAAAATATCAAAAATGTAATTTAATAACTATAAAGAGACACAGACTTAAAGTCGGAAAAAAAAACTAGTTTCTGGATATTGCTCAGTGTATGGCTCACCTCTTTTGACTCTCTTAGAGGCATCCCAGTTGATCTCGGGCTGCTCTGCGGGGCTTTCCGATAAATTAAATCAGCTGAACCGCTTTTTATTTCATTCCAAACTGGGCCCCATCGTATATATGTAAAGCGCAGAGGAGCCCGAAGACGATAAACCAGAGACGGCGGAATTACAAGAACAGATCAAATCCACTCTGGGTCGCCCTTTATTCTGATCTTTTGTCATACATAGAGGAGACGGAACGAATCGTACGAGTATTTTTATAATTTACTCAATTTCTTATCCAAGATGCACAAGAAACTTTTAGTTTCGCAGAAGAGTTTTTATTTTTTTTAGGAGAATTAATTTTTAATTCACTTAATTTTTGAGCAGAAGAATCGGTAGAAAACAGTAGAATTACACATTACACACTGGAAAGCTTGGATCGCAGGTGTTCTGCTTATATAGGGAAGCCGATTTTAATCTAATCTACTACTTGGGAATTTCTCTTTAAATAATGCGTAATTACTTGTACAATGTACCTGTAATAAAAGTGCTGATTTTTTATAACTACATTTGTATGTATTCAAAAAGTATGCTACAGGAGTTGGACTTGTGTTTTGTATATTTTTTGGGCATTGCAATCTATAACATGAATTAATATTTAAACTCCTTATCGGTGAGATGATTTAACATTAGATTTAGCAATTGTGTGATACAATATTGGTCAACTAACGATCTTCAGATTTGCTGCATTTCAATTGTAAATTGTTTGTTAGTATTTAGTATACAACACGGTCAAAATAATAGCACCGCACAAATTAATATTTATAGATTCGTTATACTTACCAATTCAAAATAACTAATAACTTGAATAATCAAAAATATAATATGATTATGGTACGGTTAGTGATCATTACATATATGCATTAATGGCGTTTGGCGTTGGTTGATATCAAATGCTATTATTATGGCCCCAGCTGTCAATGTTAGTGTGTGAATATGAGTATGTGTCATGTGTTCCATTGTGTGTGCCTTTACTTTTAGAGCTTGTGCCATTCTCCAGAGCGGGATGGTTTGCTTTTAATTGTCTCGCAAGGGGGTAGGCGGGGAGGTTGGTAAATTTAATTGATGGCATTACCCCCTAGCCTACCTCCCCAGTTCCCTTTAAATTTTCCACCCCCTCCCGCACATTGCAACAAATCAATTTGCGTTCAATTTGGACGCAAAGCGGAAGTGCACCGCTCCAACCCGTAGAGTAATAGGGGAGAGAGGAAGACAGAGACTCACACATAGAGAGAGTTAGAGAGTGGGATGGAGAGAGAGAGAGAGGAAGAGATGCGGGCTCACTTAATTGTGACGTCGTTGGATCGGTGATTTCTGTCTATAAGTCGGTTCTGCTCATGACATTCTCCGCCCTCGAGTCTTCCCGTTCTTCAGGGTTCAATATCGATACGAAATGACACTACATTTTTAAAGTTTTATAATAGAGGTGCGTAACGAAATCTCTGGGGATTTCGTAATTATTTCATTTACGAATTTGAGGGAAAATTGTGGTGCTCTAATAATATTAGTCAGATCCGACCTTAGCTCGAATCTACAACTTGTATTAATTGATTAGCTTCCCAGAATGCATACGTAAAATCGTGCATCGTGAAAATAAGAACGTAGTAAAATAATAAAGATATTGATATTGATAGTTCAATTGTTAAATTATATTTTCGTTTTGGAGTGGTTCGGTTTTGGTTTCTAGGGTTGACACACACACACGCAAAGAAACGTGGAGTTGACTTTGTTTGCCCTTGTCTCGCCCGCTCTCTTTTTTTTCATTCTATCTCCTTTCCTCTCTATCTCTCTGTATCCTCCCATTTTTTTCTTTTTGTTTTTTTTTTGTAGCCCCTTGGCCAAGGCAACTCTTCCGCGTTTTGTGCCTCGATAAAAATGAATTGAATGAATGAATGAACGATTACATTGCCGCAATAGGGAACACACACTTACTGCCCTCTCCCCTACACTCTCCCCATCACGCTCGCACTCCTCCAGTGCAACTGGAACTCGCCACTCCGCAACTTGTTCCTCTGCGCTCCATTTCCATTTCTTTGTGGAAAGTACACTCAACCGAATATGTATCAATTATTTCAGAAAATTTCATTTCATAATACAAACATCTTAAAATATTTTTAATTTGAGTAGAGTAAGACGAAAAGAAAGAGAACGTAAGGATATGTGTAAGCTTTTCTGCTTCCTGGGAATAGTGACTTGGGAATTTTAAACCAACTGTAACTCGGAATTCGGTGTCACTATCATTTTTTATTTTTCTTAAACAAATTAATGAAATGAGAATTATAGTGTATGGGGGAGTTGGAACGGGATTTAGGGTATTCCAGGGGGTAACGGGGTTAAATTGCAGTGGAAACGTGTTTCCCACAGGTAGTTCACGCACACATGCACACACATGTGGCCACAGTTGGCTGCTGCCCTTTGTTTTTATTCTCTTCTAACTCTCTTTCTCTGTCTCTCCCTTCCCTTTTTATGACGCTCTCTCCTTCTGCCCCGATCTTCGGATATGTTTTGTTTAGCTTGCGCCCTGAAGTGCAGGGTCGCGCCTCGCGGGGGGAATGGAGCTCCCGACTGACATTATCATTTCGTTGGAAAACACCAAACGAATTCCTCCCTTTTTTATTTCCATTTCCATTTTCAATTTCATTTGTATTTATTTTTCTGTATTGTTTTATTTGTTTTTTATGTAAATAAAAATAAATGTGTGTCCGCAGCCTGGTGCGTGTTTCGGTTCCATTCGGTCCCCCCCCTTCATTTTGCTTTCCTTCCTCTTTTTCAAATTTCCCGCTAATGCAAACCCCAATTCCCCAAATAAGGGAAAATATTGTCACGAGTCGGGTCACCTGTTGATAGTAGCAGCTTGAAGCTACTTGAAAGCAGAGTTTCCGTCACCTACGATTTAAAGTCCCGAGAATCGAGCACTTTTACTTTAAAGTACAATTAAAACAAACAATCAAATAATGATTTATCGCTTTTTAATATTGTAATTTGTGGAAGCAATTACAAAAACTTATGGAATCAATGCAAAACAGGCTTAAAAATGTGGTTGACAACAAGGGTTACCACTCCATGTATTAAAACTATGTATAAAGTATTGTCTTATTTTCGTAATTTCTTGATACTTATTATAAAAATCAGCAGTCTTTTTGGTCCCATTAATTTTATCCCATCTGTAAGCTGTTTTTGACAACTATTTATTTTGTTATGTTACTCTAGGCCAGTTTCTTTTATCTGGAATCTATACCTTATACATATGTATGTACATAGTTTTACCGCCATGGAGGTTTGGTAATCAAAAATCTGTTCAGAAATTATGATTGCCTCAAAGCGCTTCTGAATATGAATAGGGAGACGTAGTAAATGCGGGCTGAAGGTTATTCAGTCTTATCAAGTTGACATTTTTCAGAACTTGCATTTGTTTTGATGACTCACCTTATCCGTTACGATTCCATAGACATATGTATGTATGTACAGTGGCTCGAAGCTTAGTGACGGGCATCTTAATATTCTCACATGTTATTTGTATTTGTGCTTACCTTATCGTCTTTGATGTCTATGTTTGGCATTTTCGCCGAGATCTAGGTTTCATAACGATCTTTTTTCACACGTCAGTGTATGTGCGTGCGTGTCCGTTTGCCGCGAGTCCGTTTATTCACACACACACGTGCACCGCCCGCTGGGCCAGTACGTGCCCTTCGCCCCTCTTTCCACTTATCTCTTGCTTTTCCTCTCCCATTCTCCTTTTCATTTCTCCTCTCCTTTTTGGTCCCTACGTGCCCCTCTCCTTCCGCTGACCGCAGGCGGTCCATCTTTGATGCAGCGATTCTAATTGGTCCCAGAGAGTGAGGCGAGAGTAGAGAGAGAGGAAATCGGTTCCAATTGGAGCAAGATGTAATGGGAATGGTTGAAATGGAATGATACAGGGTTCTACCTGTTAATAGCAGACCCCCCAAGGGGAGGCAAATTATTACAATAACAAAATATCTGACTCTATCGGACTCTCTCTAATCTCTATACCAATTCTCTCTCACTTCTCTTCCAGATCTCAGTCGAATGAACGGCAATTCCTCAAGGACTTTATCAGCGGAGCACCGGGATCGTCGGGCGCCCGTTTGGCGGCCTGGCTGCAGCCGGAGTCGCGTCTGGATCCCAATAAGTAAGTACCCACCCGTTAAGTTATTCACCCTTCTAATTATTATTTTGAATATAAATGTTAATTATAATATTTTATAACACTTTGAAACCCTTCAATACTTGCTTCTTGCCGCAGATGCGAACTGAACACGATCACGGAGCCCCTGCGCTATGGCTGGCCCTCCCAGGTGACGGTGACCATCCGGGATCAGTACGGCGACGCGGTGCTGGTGCCCGAGCTCAAGGTGGAGATCAAGGCGATACCAACGGGCTCGAATGGAACAGCTGGCGCTGGTGCTGGTGCTGGCGGGGCTGGAGGAGCCTCGGCTGGCATCGCAGCCGGAGTATCGGGTGTATCGGGAGTATCGGGTGTATCGGCGTCCGGAACGGCGAACCTGTGGATGCGACGCGCCTCGGCGGATACCTGGGGCTTCGGCGGACTGGGTCCGCCGCCGCGTCTTAATTACGAGCCCACCAGCAAGGAGAAGATGGTCTTCAAGGCCATCACCTTTATGAAGCCCTTCACCAACTACTCGTTCGAGGAGCTGCGCTACGCCAGTCCGGTGCAGACTCGCATTACGGAGCTGCTCAACGCCAAGGACATGGAGGATGGCACCTTTAGTGTCCAGTGGACGCCCAGCTCGGTGGGCTCCTACTGCCTGGCGGTTACCATCGACGGCATACCGCTGGAGGAGGTCTACCGCGTGGACGTCAAGGAGGGGATCCTGCCGCCGCCCACCCAACGGAGCAGCGCCCAGCGCAGGCCGCAGGCGCCGAGCAAGCTGCGACGCTTTCAGGTACCTAGGCTGCCCCTACTATTTACATAAACATCTCAAGCCCGGCATTACGTAAAAGGCAATAAAAGTCCGGCGATTAGTGATAGCTAACACTCAGCAGATCAGATAAGGTTATCTTTGGCATCCATCCGGTACACCCATTCAAGGCAACCGAAAATGCATCTAACGGGCAGGAGGAGGTATACAAATATGTATGTAGACATGAATATTCTTGATCGGCCTCCGCCTGTCCGTTTGTCCGTTTGTCCTTTTGACCTTCTGTCCGTATAAGACATTATTGACCAGGCCATGAATGGACATGTTCAAATTGCTTTTGTGTGAGTAAGAAATATAGAGAAATGGCTAGATATAAGACAAGTATCAGGTGGTGTGATAGCTAACACCCAGCAGATCAGATAACGTTATCTTTGGCATCCATCCGGTAGACGCATTCTAGGCAACCGGAAATGCATCTAATAATGATGATTACTAACATCTATTTACATTTAACTCTAAACAAATTTCCGCACTGGTGTATTGTTTACATTCTCGCGTGTGCCAGTAGAGACCGGACAGAGGCAGGGACTATAAAAGCTAGAGCTATTTACATTGAGCACCTTCTTCTTGTTCTTTCCGCCATGTTAGATTTATTAAAAATGCATACATATGTATATATATTGCTATCTTTACCGTACTTACTTCTCGGGAAAACCCACCGCTCACCTTCATCTCCACCTCCCTCTTCGTTGCCTTTACAGGCTCGCCATAGTTCCGGACTGCGAATCCGATCGCATCCCACGCTGCAGTCGGAGCAGGTGGGCGTGGTGCGCGTGGGCGGTGTGATCTCGTTCATCGACGAGATCGAGAACGACGACGGCATCTGGCTGCGCCTCTCCACGGAGTCCATACGGCAGCACTGCACCATGGGCTGGTATCCGACGGAGGCCTGGTGCCTGCAGTTCAACCAGCATCTGGCCCGGACCCTGCTCCAGCCGGTGACCGACAAGGAGGCGAGCAGGGCGCGCAAGGGAACGGAGGATGGGCACGCCCAACGCCACGGCGGTCATGGTCACCTCCAGACGGACCAGGAGGAGGACGAGGAGGAAGAGGAGGCGCCCCCGGCTAGCCCGTCAGGCAGTGGCGAGGCCAGTCCCGAGCCGGAGGCCGATCCAAGTCCTATCTTGAGTCCAGCCAAGTCCGGGAAACCCCACGGACGCTTTCTGGCCGGCACAAATCCCTTCCTGTATCCCACCAAGCACGCGGATCTGGTGGCGCGGGAGGAGGAGCGCGAGAGGCAGCAGGAGCAGTTGCTGCTCGAGGACGAGGACGATGACCCCGACAATGATCCGGAGCCAGAGCAGGAGGCACTGGCCGCCGTGGAGCTGCTACCAGCCAATATTGGGTCCGCCATTGCTGGCGTGGTTGGCGGTGGGGCCATCAAACTCCAGGCCCTGCAGAAGTGGTTCAAGGGCGACGCAGTCGAGGGATCGCAGCCGCTGACGCCCTCGCACTCGCCACCGCTGGCAGGTGTGTCCGTCCGGGAGCTGGTGCGGGCCATGGGCGGCCAGGACTCGCCACGTGGCAACGGCAATCGTAGCCAACAGCAGCAGCAGCAGCAGTCGCAGCAGCCGCAACAGGATCAGGAGCCGGAGTTCAGCCTGGCCAGCATGAGGAGGCCGAACTACTCGGCCAGCCAGACGGCGGCCCTGCTCTCCACGCCCAAGCACACGCCCAAGAAGAGCGCCCTGCTCCAGGCGGAGCCGGCTCAGCTGAGTGGCCTGGAAGATGACCTGAGTCTCCTGCAGATCACCACCACCACCACGCAGCAGGGCGAGCAGCAGAGCGAGCTCCAGTTGGCCACCACCTCGACCTCGGCATCGACGTCGGCGAAGAGGACCGGCCTGTCCATGGGCCCCATTAAGCGGGCCATGCCGCCATCCTTCGCCGAGAGCATCCGGGCCGTGTTCGCCGCCCTGCTTTGGCACGAGGGCGTCGTCCACGACGCCATGGCCTGCGCCAGCTTCCTGAAATTCCATCCCGGCCTGCCCAAGGAGGGGGCCACGGTGGTCACGCGTCGCGGCGAGGCCGGCGATCCGCGTCTTCAGCTGTCCCGGGAGCAGAAGGCCCAGCAGCGGCACTCTGTCGAGGTGGCCAATGCGGGCAACTACCTGAACATCCGGCCCTCCACCTTGGAAACGCTCACCAAGAGCGGCAACTGCTCGCTGCACAATCGCAGCAAGCACCGCAAGAATCTCGTTGGGTCATCATCAGCGGCCGGCGGCTGCGGTGGCGGCATCGGCGGTGGTGATGCGGATTCCACCGCCCAGAAGCTACAGGCCCTGCCCGAGATGGTGAGCGTCCTGCCGCCGGCACTGCGATGCCTGGTCTACCTGTGGGAGCAGATCTGCTCCGGTTGCGTTCAGATCGTCCAGTCCAATGCCCTGGAGCAGCGGGAGCCGCGCCTGCTATCGCCGGGCGGACGCGATCTGAACGGGGAGGGCGACAACGAGCTCAAGGAGGGCGGCAGCAAGGGAGCGGACCAGGGATCCGGTGGGGAGAAGGATCTCGGACGGAAGTGCAAGCGCAAGAAGAAGGACGACGGCAGCTGGTGCGAGATCTGCGAGCTCTTCCTGCCCATGCCAGTGACCTACCACATGCGGATAGCGCATCCCGGCTGCGGCAAGTCGGCCAAGGGCAAGGGCTACAACTCGGTGGGCATTTTCTGTGAGGGATGGGCCGGAAACTGCGGCGAGGGCGGCAAGGGGGCCTCGTCCTGGTTCCTTATGTGTGACCCCTGTCGGGATCGCTACCTCCTCTCCTGTCGCAGCGCCAACAACATCAACAGCGCCGCCCGCCAGCTGGAGTCCAGTGCCGCAGAGGGTGAGTTCCTAGATCCTAGGTCCCAATGAGTTTACCTGTTTACCTGATTTCTTATGGTCTTCTTTGTTTCTTATGCCTTCCAGGCAACGAACTGAATCTGTTTGGCGTCAAGTCCACCACCCTGATAGCCAACGCCGAGGTGTACACCACGATGCGGGAGAATGCCACATTCCTGCTGGAGCTCTGCTCGAGTTCCAGCTCTGCGGCCGCCACCGGAGCGGGCATTGCCGGCGGCAGCAGCAGCTCGAATCCCAAACGGTCGCCGCAACAGATGTCCATGGTGGCCATGCCCGTGGTGATCGAGCACCAGCAGCAGCAGCAGCACAGCCAGCTGGGCACCTCCGATCTCAAGCCGAGCACCAGTCGCTGCAGCCGGATGGCCCGGCTAAGCGGAGCCAAGTACGGTCCCAGCGGAGTCGCCAGTGGAGCGTTCCGAAAGAGCTTTGTCGGCGGACCGCCGGCCACGCCGGAGAATGTGTGGCTGGCGCCGGAGAGCTTTGCCTGCCTGGAGTGCCTGGGCACCGCTGGCCACGAGGATCTGCCCTACGAGATGTTCGGCCTGGGACCCAGTTCCCAGGACAACAACGGCTACGATCGGGTGAGTAGTTTCGAATGATTCCTTGTTTCTATTTACTCACGGTTTGCTTTTCCCTCGACCAGCCCCTTTCGGAGATCTCCTACGAGTCCTGCGAGCCGAACAACTACGAGCTGCTCTCCGGTTCAATGGCGCCGGGGTCCGCAGCAGCCGGCGGCGGAGCAGGACCTGCCCCCGTGGGTGGTGGCACCCTCTCGAAATTCCACCGCAGCTACTCGATGGGCCAGGGCTGGGCTGCCTTGGCCCAGCAACACCATCCGGCGCCGCATCATCCGCAACAGCAGCAGCCGCACCAGCACCTGCCCCAGCAGCAGCAGCTCCAGCAGCACCACCAGATGCAGCTGGGAGCGGCGGCGGAGGGACAGCCCAAGGTGGTCTACCGGCGCAGGAACAACTCGACTAGCGAGGGCGATGGCTCCCTGCTCATCTGCTATCCGTCGGAGCATCTAAGGCGCCTGGTGCCGCACAAGCTGCTGGCCCACGTGTCCGTGCTGCAGGCGGCCGAGGGATCGTCCAACGATCACTCAGCCTCCGGCGATCAGACAGCAGGGGGATCCGGCTCGGGATCGAACCCGGCCAGCCTGCTGCTCGCCCGTCCGGCCATGGCCTTCATCACGCAGAAGCACGAGCTGGACAGGCTGAGAGCTGCCATGCGGCGAAGCCTAAGGATCGCTGCCTGCCGGATCTATGCGCTCCAGGCCCTCAACTGGCTGCTGAGGAGCGTCACCCAGGGCGTGTGCCTGCACGATCTCATGTGGTGGTTCGTCAGCTCGCTGCCTCTGGCCGGGAGCCAGCAGAGCCATCATCTTCATCTGGCCGAGGGACGGAGCGGCGGCGAGGAGGCGGCGGAGCCAGCACTGGAGCATCCAGTGGCCTATACGCAGATCAGCGGTAGATTCGCCCATCTCATCACCCAGTCCCTGCACGTCCTGCTCCAGTCGGTGGCGGATCTAACGCTCCACTTGCCCCTGGGATCGCCGTTGCAGCGGGTGGCCATTCAGTGCTTTGGCATCCGTTTCCGCCAGGCGGACCACCAGTTCCTGCACAGCTCGCATGTGTTCGGCAACATCTCGAAGATCCTGTCCAAGTCGGATGAGCAGAACGACGCCATGGCCGTCTCGATGATGCTGAAGCCGGAGAATCATCCGCCGCCGCACGACTCGGAGCACAACCAGGTGCATCCTGTGCCCGCGGCAGCTGCCGGCGAGTCAGGTGCGGGCGCCCGGCTCCTCTGCTACACGGATCTGGCTGGGATGTTCGAGGTGACGGTGTCCTCGCGGCCGGCGATGGCCGAGTCCCTCACCGACAACTCGACAGAGACGTTCTGGGAGAGCGACGAGGAGGATCGCAACAAGTGCAAGATCATCGAGATGTCGCTGACCAAGCTCAACTACGCCTGTCGCTACCTCCTGGTGCACATCGACAACAGCCGGGACATTCAGAACAAGGTGCTCAACGTGGTCTTCTATGCCGGCCAATCGCTGGGCGACACGAACGTCATCAAGTCGGCGGACGTCGATCCCAAGGCCTGCTCCTGGATCTCGGCCAAGATCGGCGACGACAGCTGCACGCACTTCCGGCTGGAGCTGCACGGTCCGGAGAACACGCTGCGGGTGCGCCAGATCAAGCTGCTCGGCCTGCCCACCGGCGGGGCCTTGGGTGCGGAGGATCCCATGGATCCGTTGCGGCCCCCACACCTGCAGCAGCAGCCGCAGCAGCCCCACCTGCGCCTGAGCTACGCCTCGCGCATCCAACAGCAGATCTGTGAGGCGGAAACGCTGCGCGTCTTCCGGCTGATCACGGGCCAGGTCTTCGGCAAGCTGATCAGCAACGTGGGCGGGGATCTGGTGCCGCCGGATTCCGCCGGCATTGGCGGGCCACCTAGCGGCGGAGGCGGAGGAGCAGTGGCCACGACAGCAGCCAGCAGCTCGCTGCTGGCGGACTCCCTAGACCTCAGGGAGCACATGGTGGGGATCCTGTTCTCGCGCAGCAAGCTCTCGCACCTGCAGAAGCAGGTGATCGTCCACATTGTCCATGCCATTCGCAAGGAGGCACAGCGGGCCAAGGAGGACTGGGAGCTGGCCAACCTGGCCCACGGGCTCAAGCAGCAGCCTCCACTCCAGGTGCCCACTCCGGCGCCGGCCAGCAGCGAGAGCTCTCCGGAACGCAGCCGCGCTCCGGACACCTACTGCTTCGAGATGCTCAGCATGGTCCTGGCCCTGTCCGGCAGTGTGGTGGGTCGCTCCTACCTCTCGCAGCAGCACGGCCTGCTCAGGGATCTGCTCGGACTCCTGCACACCGGCAGCGATCGAGTGCAGCGCCAGGTGACGGCACTGCTGCGACGCATTCTGCCGGAAATAACGCCGGAGAGCTTTGCCGAGCTGCTGGGCGTCCAGCGGCTGCCGCCGGCGGACTACAGCATCGCCCACCAGTCGGCCAGTGACTTCGATATGAGCCGGCTGGGTCTCTTGGACATATTCCTGGCGGTAATCGCCAAGTCCCTGCAGTTGCAGGTCAAGGTAAAGACAACCGCTGCGGCGGCCGGAGGAGGAGCAGCAGCCGCTTCAGGATCGGGCTCTGGCACTGGCTCTGGCTCTGGATCCGTAGGAGGAGCCATCCTGAAGCCTGGACAACAAGAGAAGACGCCGGCCTTTGTAAGGCTCTGCAGCTCGCTGGATCTCTCTGTGCAGCAGCTGCGATCGCGACCGCCCACCGGCGAGCCGGGTGGAGCTGATCCCTTCCAGTTCGAGGCCCTGCCACCGCCGCCGCCCAGGAAGGAGTCGAAACGGAATCTCAACCAGCGCTGGTTTCTCAACGGACTCATCTCCACCAAGCAGGCGGAGAGCATCATCGGTCTCATACGGGATTTGGCCAGCGTAAGTGGAGGAGGAAATGCTATTGGAACGTAGGGAATCATATGCTTATCCTTGATCTTTTGCAGGGCAAGCTGAGCGAGAAGTGGTCGCAGATCACCAAGGCGGCCATCGCCGAGTCCGTGCTGAATCTCACCCGGCTGGAGGAGATCTATCGCTCGCCGGAGCACTGCACCAAGACCTCCACACTGTGGCTGGCCTTGGCCAGTCTCTGTGTCCTCGAGCGCGATCACGTGGAGAAGCTCTCCTCGGGCCAATGGTCCAAGCTCTGCGACACGCGGCCCCTGTGCACCAATCACGATGACGGCGAGACGGCAGCCATCATCCAGTGCGAGACCTGCGGCTCCCTCTGCGGCGACTGTGATCGCTTCCTGCACTTGAACCGCAAGACGCGGTCCCACAAGCGAACGGTGAGTTGCCAGGCTGCCAGGATTCGTTCAGTTTCATTTAATTTTCTTTGATTTCCTGTATTCCAGGTGTGCAAGGAGGAGGAGGAGGCCATCCGGGTGGAGCTGCACGAGTCGTGCGGCCGCACCAAGCTCTTCTGGCTGCTGGCCCTCGCCGACTCGAAGACCTTAAAGGCCATGGTGGAGTTCCGCGACGGCAGCCACACGATCATCTCGGGGCCGCAGGAGGCGGTGGGCAGGTGTCGCTTCTGCGGCCTGACCGGCAACTCGGGCCTGCTGGAGATCGGCAACGTGTGCGCGGATGCCCAGTGCCAGGAGTATGCGGCCAACTCTTGCCTGAAGACGAAGCCGTGTGGCCATGCCTGCGGCGGAGTCACAGGCGAGAGGAAGTGCCTGCCTTGCCTGCAGCATGTCTGCCATAGCCGCGAGAACGAGCTGGCGGAGGAGCTGAGGGATCCCAAACTGACCCAGGATGCCGACGATATGTGCATGATCTGCTTCGTGGAGGCCCTGTCCTGCGCTCCCTCCATTCATGTAAGGATCACCGAGCTCCCAATTAGATCCTTCTCTCCATTTTCGAATATTATCTTTGCAGTTGGAGTGCGGCCATGTGTTCCACTATCACTGCTGCAAGGCGGTGCTGGAGAAGCGCTGGAGTGGTCCCCGCATCACCTTCGGCTTCTCGCTGTGCCCCATCTGCAAGGCGGACATCCAGCATCCGCTGCTCGCCGACATCCTGGAGCCCATCAACGGACTCAAGCAGGACGTCAAGCGCAAGGCGCTCATGAGGTAAGAAATTAAATGAGAAATGATAAGCACATTACTCAATCCCCCTCGCTTTGCAGGATCAAGTACGAGGGCGTGGTCAAGGACACGGACAGCAAGGACGTGAACATGACCCAGCTGGCCATGGATCGGTACGCCTACTACGTGTGCTTCAAGTGCCAGAAGGCTTACTACGGCGGCGAGGCGCGCTGCGATGCGGAGATTGGCGAGAAATTCGATCCGGAGGAGCTGGTATGCGGCGGCTGCTCGGACGTGGCCCGTGCCCAGATGTGTCCCAAGCACGGCACGGATTTCCTGGAGTACAAGTGCCGCTACTGCTGCTCGGTGGCGGTGTTCTTCTGCTTTGGGACGACACACTTCTGTGACACCTGTCACGACGACTTCCAGCGGCTGACCAACATACCGAAGGTGAAGCTGCCTCAGTGTCCGGCTGGGCCCAAGGCCAAGCAGCTACTGGGCGACGAGTGTCCGCTGCACGTGATGCATCCGCCCACCGGCGAGGAGTTCGCCCTTGGCTGTGGCGTTTGTCGCAATGCCCAGACCTTCTAGCCACACACTTGGCTGCGAACCGCCTCGGAAATGCAAACGAAACCCCAACACGAAGCAGATGACGATGATGATGATAACGACGACGATGATGATGATGACGACGACGAGGAGCTGGCCCCAAACATGTGGGCGAGCATCTGGTCGGACGACTCGCGGACGTATTTGTAGGGATAAGAGCCCCAAAAAAGAGACCCAATAACTAGACGCAATCCTCAATCCTCTCACCCCTGGAAGAACGCTCCTTCAATCCTCTAGACAGTAATTCACTCATCGGAATGGATATCGACCACGGATACGCCGGATATAGATATTTTCTAGGATAGCTGAAGAGACATTTGCCGACGGATATTGGATTATAGATTACAGAGTAGCTAATAGCGTGTAGCGTATATATTATTATATTATTCTTTTTTTTTTTGATAACACTCGAATCTCCCCTGAAAATCAAAATCACTATATACTTTATTTGAACTTATTTCAATGTACAATTCCGGAGCGAGGAGAGACAGGGCAGTGGGAGCGAGCGCGAGAAGTGTGTACATAATCCTCCTGCTCCCTGACCCTCGTCCTGGTCTCACTCCTCCAAGGCACATTATATGCGACATTTATATATATACGCATTGCAAATAACTAAATTATATATATATATATATTTATTATGAGAACGTGACGGGCGAACGGATGCAATAAAAATCAATTCTGAATGTATACCTTGAGTTGGGCTTTCATTTAACTTAAATTCTGTCTGAAAAGCAGTAACTTGGCCTACTTACCAGGTGTAACATCCATTCCAAGAAAAAACATTTAATTGTAGAATATTTTTTTAAAAAACATTTATGTATGTATTTCTCTTTTCTTTGTTTCTTTCATTTATTGTGTCTTAGCTTCTGTTCTGCGCTGTCTGCGGTTCTGAAAATTGCTTTCTTCGCTTCTCATTCTTAGTTTTGGTTTCCGGATCCGTTCTAACCTCAAACATGGGCGTGTGTGTGTGTGTGTGTGGCCTGTCTCTGTGTGGGTGTGTGGTGTGTGAGTGTGGGTCGAATGCGGCAAATATCAAGTAACTATACACATTAACTGTAGGCATTAATCCAGCGATTCTCAAATAAATTTTACAACTATTTTTCTGTTATCGATTTTGTGGCTTGTCTTCTCCTCCCTTTTTGCTTTTGCTCCGTATTCCAAGTCCAAAAAAGGCGTTCAAAAACAACAACTACAACCGGAAATAATAGTAACTAATGCATCTTTTCTAGTCATCGATCAGTGATCAGATCCTCTTCCAAATTGAAGTCAAGTGCCAAAATAACTCTGGTGTCTGTGTGACCATAACGATCAACTCAATTAAGAACATGGCCACACTCTTAGCCGCTTTCTTGCAAACATGGAGAATACGGAGCCCTTTGTCTTGTTTCATTTTTGTTTCGTTCCCTATCAGCGGCCCAAAGACGAGCCCTAGCAAGCTTCAAATGGTATAAACTACCTATATATACATATATCCATATATATATGTGCATGTGTATATATATTTATATGTGGGTATGTAGGGGGTGTTTGTATATAACTGTAAATATGATCAGCAAAGCCGAAGCTTGATGTCGCTAAGTTTGGGCGCAGTGTGACCAAAACTCAATTGATTTCAAACTATTTATACATACTCGTATTATACTTGGTTTCTTTCTTATGTTTTGTTATTTTTTCTTTAGTATTTTTTTTTGTTTTTGTTGGGTATTTCTTTACTTGCTGTTGCAATATGTAGGTAGTACTTTAGTGGTATTTTTTTAGATTTTCCATTTTTGGTTGTTGTTAAATTTGTATTTAATTGGTTTTACTCTTTCGTTTTGCTTCGATTCAATTCGTTTTTTGTTGGTTTTTTTTTTGTAAATATATAAATAGGCAGCTTTTCGATTTTTTTAAAAACAAAGGGCGCGTGTACGAAATAAGTATCAGTATTTTTTTCGTTGCTTGGTATTTCTCAAACAACTATGCTTCTCAAATTGGTGGAAAATGTTTAACATTGCTTTATCGCGTTTGTTCTTGTTTCTTCTTGTTTGTAAAATTTTGGTTCTTTTTTGTCTAGAGTCTAGAGCATAATGCTAAGTATTTTTGTTTGGTATTATCAGTATCTTTAGTATGGTTGGTTTAGCCGTGGTATGTCTTAGTTTTTTTTGTTTTCTTTTCTTTTAAGAGTTTTGTTGTGTTTTTGTTTGGGTTTTCTAGCATTGCTGTGGGACTTACACATACATAATATAAGGGGAAACGAAAATGAGGCGCGTAAATTGTTGGTTAAGGCTTTTCTCTATCATTGTATAATGTATAGCTAAATTAGGTTTATCCTTCTTCTTCTCGCTGGGGCCTTGTAAACGGTAATCCTTAATTTGGGTGTTGTGAGTTAATTTTGCTCTGCATTAATTATGTATATTCTTGAGTGTTTCTTTAGGTTTTAGGTTTCATTAAGTTTCTTAGTTTCCATTTCCTGGTTTTTTGTTTTTGTTTTTGTTTAGAAAAAAATTCTGGCGTATAAAAGCTTAATTTTGTTAGGTTGTTATCGTTATCGTTATCGTTATCGTTATCGTTCTAGGTGTATCTAGAGGTACACATACACATATGTATAAGCATATATACATGTGCATATCTATAATAATAATATGGTTTCAATCAGTTTCCTTTTGGCGCCGTCCCGAGCCGACCTTCAGAAGCCCTCCCTAAATATCAGACTGAATCGGGGGCTTTTCTAGGATAAATTGCAGAGTCCTGTTCGGCCTGGGTCCTTGGGTGCTCACTGGTAGGTGTGTGTGTGTGTGTGTGTATATACAATACATCTCCCTTCGACGCGCCCGTAAATTGTCCAATCAAAAATTTCGACTAAGCTTGATCTAAGATTTGTAATTGCACCATTCGTCCTTTTGCCTAATAGTTCCTCCAGGACTTCGTTCACCTGCTTAGTGCTAATATGTTAGGTCTGAGTTGCTAGTTTGCTGAATGCGCGCTGCTTGAGTTCGTTTAGTTACTTTAGGTTATACTTATAAGGCTCAGTGTAGTTAGATCTAAGGGGACACCCGTAAACAATACCAACAGTGGGCGGAAGCGAGACAGACAGAAGAGAGAGAGATGCAGGTAGATAGATAGAGATAGAGAGAGGGATAGAGAGAGAGAGAGTACTCTAAGCTACAGGTAACTCTGCGCCCTGCCATCGTATCAGTGCATCATCGTATGAGGATCGATCCTATATCCTATATATGTAGTTATGCCTCCCGTATTCCCCGCATCTTGCCTAGTGCGTTACTCAGTTGCCTAAACCGTATATTTAGCTATATATATATATGTGTGTATATAAAGGTGTGTATATTTTTATCTTTCATTTATGTATATTCGTATTGTAGCTAACAAAAAAAACAAAAACCGACTATGTACAGTGAGCCTTCTACGTTCGAATAGAAATTACCGCGAAACTTCTTCGCTTTTAACTTTCGCATTAACTTTAGATTCATTGTTTTGAGTATTAAATATATATGTATATGTACATGTATGAGTGAGTGTCCTTCGTGTGTCCTTCGCCTGTGTGGGTTACTCATCGCTTAATACCACTTAAATTGCTTTGGGTTTATGGGGAATCGAAAAAATCTACGACTAGAACTAAGTAACTCTCCCGGCCCCGGCCCCGGCCCCGTTCCCCGAGAAAAAAAAAAACAAAAAAACAACAACCCACCCCTCACAATTTTCCCCCCGGGAAGACGACAGTTCGTATGTACTCCTACTACTCGTATTGCTGGGGATCGGGACCTGCGCCGGGCGCCATATCATAATAATAATAATGCCAAATATCAACTAGGGAATCGAGGAGGTGGAACGAGAATCAAGGACTTCAGCTCCGGCTTAAACGACTTAAACGTAATGAAACCTCTTGCCTCTGCCTCTGCCTCCAAGCCAGGATACTCCCTCTACAGCCTATATATGCACTCCTGCCACTAAACTATGCCAAGTCCAAGCGTAAACAAGTATCTAAGTTAATTAAGACCTGCCTCTAAATTGATCAGCTTCCTTTGGTTTCCTTTAGCTAGTTTTTTATCACAAAACATGTGTGTGTGTGTGTGTTGTGTTGTGTGGTGTGGTGTGGTGTGGTGTGGTGTGGTGTGGCTAACATATTTTGCTAAAATTGAATTCAAGTATTTACAATGCCCAAGCAAGACATGCTTGTAACTAGAGAGCTTTTCCTTTGTATCTTTGTATCTTTGCTTTGTTTTTGGTATCTTAGGTCTGTCGATTGTCGTTTCGTTTAGCGGCCACAGTTCTGCTGTCTATATAGTGTGAGTAATATCTAGTATCGAGGGCTCTAGTATCGAGAGCTCCTTCGAAAAGGTGTCGAAAAGGGGTCCTTGCGCAAAATATACTTTATACTATTGCATAGACAGCGTCGCGAGGGTTCCGTCACTCCAGAGATCTTCACTTAATCATTAGTTTCTGCCTGCGTTAACTATTTGGTTGAGTTGAGTTCGAGTTCGAGATCGAGTTCGAGTTCGAGATCGAGTTCGAGTTCGCGATCGAGTCTATATAAGCTTACGGATTAGGGGGCGTTGCATTAAGCGTTTTACCACACTGAGTTGTTAGCCGAGTTTCGTCGCGTTTTGCTCTAGTTTAGTTCTTAGGACGGGTTATATCCATAATCATCTCTGCTCTGTGTTCTATATATGCATATATATATATACATGTCGACTATAGTTTACTATTTCTTAGCGAGCTCCCACTAAAAGCTAGCTATTCCTACTTCAGCTATGACTGACTGCTGCTGACTGCTGCTGAGTGTGTGGTGTGTGTGGTGTGTGTGGGGGAGTGTGTGTCTAATGGCGGGACCTCTAGAGATCCCCTCTCTAAAGTAGGCCTAGTAGTAGGCCATCGTAGGCTATGTACAATTCACGGGCATTGTTTTTACGGTTCGTAAGCTTCGTTCTCAGTTTCTCCTTTCGGGGCTCTGGGGTTTGCCTCCTTTAGCAGTTATCACAAAATTATCCATATATACATACAGCTAGATCTGCGTGTGTCTCTGTGTCTGTATCTGTGTGTGTGTGTGTGTCCTTTACAATGTTCGTTAATGTGTATATATATCCGTATATAAAGGTAAATAATTGCAGTAAATGTAGCAAATTCGTAAGCAATATGCTTGCCTTAATTGTAAACGTTATCGTTATCGCTAATCATAATCATGTAACGGTTAAAGAGTATCGAATATCGAGAATATCGAGCACTTCCTTTCAGAGTGTGTGTGTATGTGTGTGTGTGAGAGAGAGAGGGTTAGCAATAGGTAGAGTTTTGTAAAGCGAAAAATATAGCTTTTTTTTTGTATATACCCAGATTCCGCTGCCACGTATGTATATGTATGTATATCCGTCTTTTTTTGGAATGATATAATATTAAATTAATAAATTCTTTAAAAGATTTTCTTTGGTATTTGAGACAATATGACGTATACGTTATTTTTTCGACTAAAAACCGGAAATCAAGTCTGTTCCCATACAGGAAATGAGATTGGTGCCTTTTTGTAGCATACTTTCGAGACAATCTTAATCTTTTCAAACCCACACAGATTTCTGTGGAAAAAATTCGGAAAATATCACTGGAATAATATGAATATCCCCAGGAGAGCCAAGTACTTGTTCAAGTGAACTAAATAATATTAAATTAATAAATTCTTTAAAAGATTTTCTTTGTTATTAGAGACTACATGACGTATACGTAATACGTTCGATTAAAAACCGGAAATCAAGTCTACTCCCATACAGGAAATGGCATTGGTGCCTTTTTTTAGCATACTTTCGAGAGAATTTCTGTGGAAAAAATTCGGAAAATATCACTGGAATAATATGAATATCCCCAGGAGATCCAAGTACTTCTTCAAGTGAACTAAAATTATGAGATCTGGATTGGAACATTATCATAACCTAAGTGCTAAAGATAATGCCTCAGGTATTTACCCAAATTACCAACTTTATGTTGGATTATTTGGGGGAAAGCCTCTGATAGGGATGGCGGATCTACACACATGGTTACATAAGAGCGGCAGGGAATGGAGTGGATCCTGTCCAGGTGGCTGTGGGACATGAGTAGCTTGGGTGTGGTTGAGTTGAGGTTACAGCTGTGTCTTAAACATATCGACTAACTAAGCGTAGGCGTAGGCTGGCTGACTCCTCCTGCTGCTGCTGCTGCTGCTGCTGCTTTACTGCTCCTGCTCCTGGCTGCTGGAGGAGGACTCCTCCGTCCGCTCGGGTATCGTGGGCTAGAGGAACTCCCGCTTGGAGCCGCTGCTCCTGGGCCCGCTGCCTGTGGGCGTGGTGGTGGGCGTACCACCGCCGCTGCCCGTTGCTGGCGGCGTTGGTGTCGTCGCCGACGTGGGTGAAGTGACCCCGACTGCAGTTCCCGCTCCCGCTGAAGTCGAGGGCAGCTGGGCCGCCGTAAAGTCCTCCTCGAGCAGACGCAGATGAAGCAGCTGGGTCGCCGGTGCTGCTGCTGATGGCGGCGACATGTCCGCCGGCTGATGATCCGCTGACGCTGGCGCCGATCCGGTGCCAGATCCGGTAACGGATCCCATGGGAGCGGCGGTCGCGGTGCCGGCCGACGAGGCGAGTGTCTGCTTAGGAGGCGCCGGTGCTTTCCTGCTCTTCGAGCGTCGCTTCTTGAGCATCAGCGGCCCCAGGCCGTTGCCTCCCGCGCTCGACACAGCTGGGGCGCCCGGATTTAGCAGGCCGCCACCAGCGCCAGCTCCAGCTCCAGCTACCGACTCCTGGCCCTGTCCCTGTCCCTGTCCCTGTCCCGTTGCCGATCCCGATCCTCCCGGCGATGAGATGGTTATCACAGTGTCCACGGGACTGGTAACCACGGACGGCGTCTGTGCCAGGGCCTGGGTTATGGGCGTAACGGCGGCGCCGCCGCCCGCGCCGCAGCCTGCGCAGATCTCGTCGCCGGGCGTGGTCTGGCCACTGCTGTTGTCCGGCGCAGTACCGCCGGCTCCCGGGGCCAGGCGCTTGACCAGCTCGCCGAGCAGATCCTCGATGCGACCGATGCGCTGCTGCATGCGCTGCAGCTCCAGCCGCACGTCCACCTTCATGTCCAGCACGGTGGCGATGAGATCGCGCTGCGCCAGCGTGGGCGGCGTCTCGCGCAGCCCGGTGTCGTAGGTGTCCGAGGTGGTGGCCCTCGAGCTGGCCATCTCGATCTGGCGCTCGCGCTCCAGGGCCAGGTTGCGTTCCGCCTTGGTTGAGCCAGCACCTACTCCTCCTCCGGCTGCCTCGATGGTGGCCACCACTCCGCCGCCGGCGGCTGCTCCTCCAGCCGCGACGCCACCAGCGCCCGCCGCTCCGGCGGCAGCACCTCCCTCGATGACCACGCGGCTGTCGCGACTGGGCGGCGAGGAGTCCACCTCCCCGCCCTCGTCGATGGTGTCCTGGCGGGCGAGGGTCGCCTGGCTCGCCTGCAGCTTGGGCGCCTTGGGAAAAACCTGGAGGTGACGTTTAATGGAACGATGGACGATGCGATGCGGATGCAATGCGGGATTGGGCAGGATGTGGCAGGATGCACATAGCATTTTTGTTGTGTTTTTGTTTTTTAAGGGGAGAAAAGTGAGAAAAAGGTGTTTGAGTTTTTTGAATTTTTTTTAAGGGAGTTTCGGGATATCATTGGGTTGGTTTTGGGTTTTTATTTTATTGATTGTTGAAGCATTCATTGCAGGTTGCAGCATTGATGTTGCAGGTGGCAGGTGGCAGGTGGCAGGTTGCAGGTCGGCAGAGTGCAGTGCATTTTCAATTCGAATGTTGCAGGATATATTTTTGGTAGTTTTTTTAAATCAATTTTGAGTTGCAGTGCATTTGGTTGTGGTCCGAATTCGTCGAGATTGTTGTTAATTGAATTTTAATTAATTTATTTATTTTTCAAGTTGTTTCGGTTGTTGTTCAGTTGTTGTTGTAGATGGACGCAGGCAAGAGTTGTTGTTGTTATTCGGTTTCAGAGAGAAAGAGAGAGAGAGAGAGAGAGTGGCGGGAAGAGGTCGATAAACGATAAGTAATAGAAACAATCAATCGATTTTTTGGTGGTGGGAGATATTGTGGCAGTCTAAACATTCTAGGGGCGGTTGGCTGGAGGGGGCATGGCAGAGGGACTCAGTTTTCAGTGGGCGCAGTGCAAGGTACGGCTGGAAGCTCTAGGTTCTTGGCCATGGGCGGGCGTCCATCGATGGCGATACTTATCAATAATCGGATGGATTTCAAAGGTCTTATTCTTATTATTACTAAGCTAGCAATATCCATCTAAACGCCCGCCCATTAGCCCATTATCGATGGTGAAACCGATAACAGTGGTTTGTGGTGTGCCAACTAAGATAGCGGTAATCCAAACTAATTGTTCGTAAAACTTACTTTGCTTAATTGTAAATGCTTTTCAATTCGATTGCACAATTGTCAACATGGTAGGTACATACGAAATGAGAAACGAAAAGTGAACGCAAAACGATCGAGTAACGGAACCACATTCGGAATCGATACCGATATCGACATCGATACCAGAAGTGAGAAGAGCAAACGAAAGGCAAAAAAAACACAAAAAAAAAGGAGAGAGACAGAGTTATCATTAAAATGGAAACCCAAAGAGACACAGGAACAAACATGCATTTCCACAGTTTTTCAACAATCAGTTGCATGAATGTTTGTTGTGTGTTTGCAGATTTAATATGTTAATGTCAAGACGTTTATAAGCCCGATACTCAAAGTTCCAAATTGAATTTAGTATAATTTTGATTAATTCAAGTTATATTCCCTTTTTCAATCGGGATCTAAATTCATGTTTTCTATAAGTTTCAAGTATAAGAGAGAAATATCTTTAGTTCTCTGTTTCAAATAATATTTAGATTAAAAAAGAGTTTATTCTGGGTATCAGGCCTATAAAGGTATTATGTTTGCGTCTTTAAACTATAATTAATCAAGTTGAATTCTTCTCTCCAACGCTTTTCCTTCGTGTCATTGTGTGTGGTGTTGATGGATCGCAGATCCAGATCGGTGGTCCCAGATGGCAGCCTCTGGCTCTGAGATACCAGTGACCAGTGACCAGACCCCAGATCATCGACCCGGATGAGGATCCTTGATCCCCGAACCCCAAGGTCCTTAATGGCTAAGATAGCTGTAATTACTTTGTTGCCTTGTCCACCATTGCTACTCGAAGTACTACTCTGCCGCGCTTGGGCGGTGCTCTCTCGGAGGCTTTCGCGGGCGCTCAAACTTCTCGAGACGGCTACCTTGGCGCTGGTGTCGCTAGCTGAATCGACGCTTGAACTGCCCAGGAGGCGTCCCCACTTGCTGGCCCGCGTACTCCGCGCAGATGGTGGACCCGAGGATGGCGAGGGGGATGGCGATGGCGAGGGCACCGCCCCTGAGGCGGACGCGGATGCGGATGCGGATGCGTTGGCGGTGCCGAGGATGCGCGCGTCCTCGGTCAGTGTCAGTTTGGCTGGTAGCTTCTTGTATATGTTGTTCAATTTTGTTGTTTGTTGTTTGTTGATTTTTTCGATTTTTTCGATTTGTTGATTGTTGATTTTCGATTTGTGATTGTTTTTGTTGTTTTTTTAATTTTATATCGAACATTTTGGCGGGGTTTTTTTTCAAGCAAGCATTTGCGGAATAGGTTGTTCGAGCGCAAGACAGTTGGGTAAGACAAAAGAGAGAGAAATAGAGAGAAGAAAGAGAAGGCAGGAGGTGGGTGGATTTTTGAGGAATTTCGGGAGAATTTTCGAGGCATTTCGAAATTATTTCGGTGGAAGTTTTGGGACCAGGAATTTCGGTTTGGGTTCCGGGTTCGGGTTTGAATGAAGTGTGGAAGAAATAATACAGAATTTTCCGTTAGTAATTTTGTTTAATTAATTTTTGTGATTTTGGTTTTCAATTTAAGCCAGATTTACAATTAATTTTGTACAAAAAGAAAACGCAGAAGAAAAAAAAAGAGGAAGACAAAGCAGTTAAGAACACGAAAACACCGAGAAGTTCATACACAAGTACAGTTGTGTGGCAAGGCCAAGCAAGTGTCGTGGTGGGTTTCGTGGTGGGTTTCATGGTGTGCGGTGTGATCAGCATGGGAGTGGTAGTGGGTGAGTGGTGAGTTGTATGCATTATGCGAAAGCATGTTTAAGAAAGATAAAGACAAAGAAAGACATACAACGAGCATAAGTCACTTTGTTTACAGTTCACAGCTGCGATGATAAGAACATTAGTTAAAGCATTTCAAAGGCAACAACGGTACGAGTATTATATCTAAATATATGTTAAGTATATGATGTACAAATATATTAGTTAACTACGGCTAAAACAGTTACAGTTACAGTTAACACAGGTAACAGGTAACAGTTAGACGGTTGCCACCAAGTCTCAGTGCCCTGGTGGAGTTTTTGGTTCGGTTCGCCTGTGGGCTTGAACTCGGGACTCTTGTTTCTGCAGCGGTGAGTTTGGTGGATTGTGAGGCTGAGGCTTCGGAAGAACAGTTAGTTAGTTCGGTTAACGGTGATCGGTGAGTGGTGAACGGTGAACGAATGGCAACGGAACGGGCTCGAACCGTGGTGAGTTGGAGATGAAAGTACAGTACATACAGGAACGGGAACGGAAAATTCGAACAGCAACGGAAGATGGCAAACGAATTCATCAGCGCTTGTAAGACAATATTTATAGAGTATATATAAAACATAATACTATAATGGTTTTTCAAAGATCCATAGTTCTGTCTCAAGGTTTTTTAAATAAACAAAAGCACCAAAAATATTTGCAACATTTGAAATAGGACTATGAATGAATATTTTAATATGATGATTGAATTTACTGCTAGGAAGCAACTCGGAAATGATCCTAAATATTCGAAGTAAGAAAGCTCCGGATAAGAGCCAGTCTCCCAAGAGCAAGTCCTTGGAAGGAAGTGAGTACAGTTAAACCTTTATTCACTCGCCGATCATCGTACAAGCGCCGTGACGAAAGAAACACAGAACTACAGTAAACACAACAGCGAAACACATGAAAATGGAACACATAAAACACGGAAAGCGGAATGCACAGCAACAGATACAGAGAGAGATAGAGAGAGAGAGAGACACACAGAGAGAGACAGAGAGAGAGAGAGAGAGACAGAGAGGCTGGATGTGCGGGCAATCCCCGTGGCTGGACTCACCTTGGTGCGCTCCACCTCGCCGTCGCCCTTCTCGACATCGCTCTGTCCGGACCCGCCGACGATCTCCTTGCTGCCGGCCTGAACCTGCGGCGTCCGGCGGAACTTGGAGAAGATCTTGCGGACGAGATGATCCTGATTCTGGGGCAATTGCGGCTCGTTCTTACGCCGTTCGGCCAATTCTTTTTCGCGCTTCACATCGGCCACCTTGCGAAAAATCAGTCGATGTCTGAGATTGTAGGTGAGCACCAGATTGCGTGCAAAGCTATTCGCAAATGCCGAATAGAAATCGAGGACTTCGAGCAATTTATCACGTTTGATGGCATGCAAATCACAATAGGTCAGGGCGCGCACGTTGGCCGCGCTCTGGCCCACGGCCGAGTCCTTCCAGAATTGATCGCCGAAGACGTCGCCCTTGCCTGCAAGAAGGATAACATCAAAACAGAGAGTGTCGAAAGGAGTCTCTAACATTCGCAGGACTTGCTTGGAGGCGTCGATCTCTGTCGATGGGACCACAAAGGTGGTCGGGAGGTAACTCACCCAATATTGCCACAACCTCGTCGTCCTGGATCACCTCCAGGCTCCCGGTGACGATGAAGCAAAGACTGTCGATGCTTTCCCCGGTGTGGTAGAGCAGGTCCCCCGGCGCCGAGTGCGACATCATGAAGTGCATCGCCAGTGCCCGGAGACAACCATCCGAGGCCAGACGAAATGCCGGATGCTCGTTAAATACTTTGCGATTTAGATGAACACATATGTCAGCCTTCATATCTTTCGGACAATAGTTTAGTACCTGCGAATTGTGAACGAGTTGCGAGTGGCAGTTCTAATCGAATCGAATCGAATCGAATGGGTCCGAGTTCTATTCGATCTAAGGAAGGATCTAAGGATCTAATCCTGTCTCCGGGAAACTGATATATTTGCGGACCACCACGGAAGCCTTCCACCCAGATACTGAATTTCTGGGAAGAACGGGCGATAGGTAAGCTCTTCAAGTTCTCCACCCAGATTCCAAACCAGATTGTGATTCTAGGGGGTTGGGGAATTCTTCTCATTTTCTACCTAGATGCAGATTCTTCCGGAGAAGAATTCTTCTTCTATTGGCTTAGTTTCTTAGTTTTCCGTATGGAATTCTTCAGGCTCTCCACCCAGACTCAGAATCAAATTCCGATGCAGACTCGCTGGCTGGAACTCTTCAGGCTTCGCTTCAGATTCTCTGGGGGGAATTCTTCAGCTCTAGTGGCTAACGGGACACGCACACGCACGCACACATACACTAATACACATACAACATTGATCGAGTGTCCGTGTGTCTGTTTCTCACTGTGGGTGGGTGGTCTGGTGTGTGTAAGTGTCTGACTGGGATTGTCTGTGTGTGTTTGCTCGGGTGCAGAGGGGTGCCGCTCCTGGACATGGCACTCCTCCCCGCTTCTGTTTTCGTGGGGAGGGGGGGTATGGGAACTCTAATTGCGGCACAAACTACAGTCAACGAAATAGGTATAAAGGTCAGTTTGATGACGGCTTGAACCGCTTGCAAACTCTGCTTCTCTGTTTGTGAACCAAACATGGGGTTCATGTTCAAAGTTCAGGACGCAAGCGACCCCTGGGGCATTTTGGGGCTTCTTTTTTAGGGGTGCTCAGGGTGCGCAGGGGACGCTGCGTCGTTTGGTTCAGGTTCATCTAAAGGCATGAATTTGACGGACGCTTTTCGTTTTGGCACGGATCTCGCTCGCGGGCAGACACATGGAGAGAAGGGAGAGATAGATCATCGGTTAGCTGAGTTCTGTCAAAGATGGTTTCGTTAGAGGTTAGAGCTTAAGGTGATGACTCCGCACTTAATCAGTTTTCAGTTATCGATTATCGATTATCAGTTATCAGTTAAAGGTTTCCTTGGCCACCCACAGCTTACCTCAGACTCTGGCCATGGTCCTTGATCTGTGGGTGGGTGGTTTTTGGGTCCCTGCCAGGGTACTTTTCGGGGGTTCTTGATCTTAGGCCTAGGGATGGGAGTAGCAGCTTCAAAATAATAGGAAAACAAAGCGCGATAGCAGCGACCAATAGTTTTTTGTCGGAGAATTGAGGAGAGAGATAGTACAGGTATTCTTTTTTATTGGTGTGGTGTCTGGAGGTAGAGAGATGTGTGTGTGTGTGTGTGTGTGTGGAGTATCTGTGTATGTGGTCAAGCTGTATAACTAGCAAGCATGAGACGAGTGACGAATGACGCGTAACGAGTAAGCGCTAGTTGAATGGTTTCATTTAGTTGTCTGAAGTGAGGGTAACGAGTGATGGGTGGAGTGACGAGTAGAGTGTATCGAAGAGCTAGTAGCGAGTATAGAAGAGCAAAGGACTCGTAGCGAGTGTTTGTTACTTGTATGTTATGTATGTGTGCGTATGCCGAGTGCATTAGAGATAGTGATAGACTGAAGTGATCCAAGCTTAACAAGATAGCTAGCGCTAGTTATGTACAAAGCGAAACCCAGCCCCAGTTAATTTACAAAAGCATTGATGAATGAGGCACACAAACGTGGTAGAAGCATCATCTACCCACTTATCTATAATGGATATTCAGCTGAAATAATGCTCGAATAAACGAATCTTGTACCCCAGTCTGAAATAATGTTTGAATGTACGATTCGGAAAGTTAGAAGCTGTCTGGCAACGAAAGGAACACAATGCGACTTTACTCCCTGGGACTATCATCTCCTGGCTGACCCGAGTAGAAGAACCGTTCCCGCCGATCGAGCTTACCTTCTCGGTGTCCAGACCCTTGGTCATGGCCCAGGTGGAGACCACATAGTCCATCACGCGCTCGCTGAGAGCCTTCGGCACCTCGTGGAGCTTCATGAACTCGCGCACGTTGTTCAGCATGTCGTGGTACTTGGCCGTGGCCGAGGTCATCTGCTGGATGATGGTGGTCACGTGGCCGAAGATCGTGGCGTACAGCAGGGCTATATTGGGTTCGTTGGTTAGACAGGCACAGTGTGAGAGAGAGAGAGAGAAAGAGATCGGTGATGAGACAGACGCATTAAGCGGCGAGTGCACACAGAGTTGGAGTTCGTAGCGGGTGGGGATCCATTTAAAGCAATCTTTACACGATCAGCTAGATAACACTTGAGATGTGTGAGTGCCCAGAGAGAAAGTAACCATATTTAGAACCTATAACCATTTCTGGGTGAGATCTATAGATCATTCTCTCTCTGTGCTTTCGTAGAGTGTGCGTGTGATGTGTGAGAGAGATAGTTGTAGGTGTGTGTTATCAGTAGTCGCTGATGCTACGCGCTGTGGAAGAAGAGACGCACAGGTGCGCGGCTAGAACAGTAATAAATGCCACAGATTGGACGAGCACACAGTTGGACAGAGACGAGGACTTGGTGGGACTTGTAATAGGAAACGGGAGAGGGATGGCGAGTGACATGAGCGAGACACTGCGCAGGATCAGTTGGATCGTTGAGATTATGGCAACCTCCATTTAGGCAGTGTGATCACTGATCATGCGCAGCGGGCGTGAGATGCTCTCGTCGGATGCTTTGTCTGGCCGTACACACAGCGAGTTACTATTAAGGTTAACGAGTTCCACACAACGAGTAATGGTTAACTAGTAACGAACAACGGACAACGAGTAGGAGGGAATAGAGAGAGAGATGCAACTCACACATGGCGAAGAATTGTGCAACTAGATGACGACGGAGCAGAAGAGGGTAAAGAATAAGACACTTGAGACTCTGGCTGCGGTCAATCAATGACTGACTGACTGACTGAAGGAGTGTGCGTGAGCTGCTCTACATGGGACATGGACAAATGGACATGGTCTACGAGTCGGATGAGGCTCTACACCAAAAGACTGGAGCGATTTATTAGTTCTAGCGGCGCAAGCGGATGGCCTAGCTTTCAAATGAATTCGGATTCGATATCGGAGTCAAGATCCGCGAGAATCGAGAATCGTAAACCGGAACTTGGAAAGCGTGACGCGTGTGCGGGAATATCAAGAGACTTTTGACGCGGCAACGGAACGTGTTAAGGACACAGCACCTGCAATGATCATCATGCAGATGGTGAACACCTTCTCGTTGTCTGTCTCCGCGGCGACATTGCCAAAGCCCACCTGTATGTAAGCATAAGAAATCAGACAGAAAAATATATAGAGATAAAGACATGATTACTTCCATAGACCAAGGAGCCAAGGAGAACTCTCCAACTGGCCACTCACCGAGGTCATGCACGTCATGGTGAAGTACAGGGCCGTCACGTACATGCTCTTCCGTGACGGCCCATTGACCAACTCCGGCCCGGTGTCATTGCTCCATATGTACGAGTACGGCGATTGCGTCACATTGGCCAGCTTCCACAGCCAGCTGTACTGGATCTGCAAGAGATCGGAGGGGATTAGACTCTCAGGACTCGTGGAAACTCTGGACTCTGGACTCTGGACGCACCCCATTGTCGGCGTCGCTGCGCCCTATCGAGTACCAGATGCAGGCCAGCCAGTGGGCCACCAGCATGTAGAAGCAGAGCAGGAGGATGAGCATGGCCGCCCCGTACTCCAGGTAGCGGTCCAGCTTCCGCACCACCCGCCCCAGCCGGAGCAGGCGGACCACCTTGAGGGCACTGAACAGGGACCCGATCCCGTCCTCGTCCCGGTCGAACGCGTTGAACACGTCGTACGGCAGGCAGCTGAGCAGGTCGATGATGAACCACGACTTCAGGTAGTTCATCCGGATCACCTTGGGGTCGCTGACCACCTCGCCGCCAGGCCCCACGAACGTTGTGTGGAAGTTTAAAACTAATTAATTAAATTATCAGCATCTATTAACTATTTAGAAGGCTTAAGTAGTAACGCACCAATATCTATAAAGAATATAACATCGACTATCGAATCGACCACGAGCAGGGAAACATCCTCTGAGGTTTTATTTTTAAACGCTACATTGTATGGCACCTGGAACGAAATAGAAAAGGATATTAGGACATTCATCCTTTAACTGCTGTGAAATAATATAGTTAAATAGCTTTAACTGCTGAGAGACTGAGGATTTGGCTTAAAGATATCATAGGTATTATCTCCCATTTCCCACTAATATCTCCCTTAATTTCAGTCAGTCAAGTCCTTACGTTTCCTGATCAAAACCCAAATCCAAAGCGGCTCCAGGTGGAGCAACAGTTGCGTGCCCTGCCCACCTACTTGGCCCCTTCTCCCCCCATTGTGAGCCTGTTGTCTTAACTGTTGCCCCAAGTGGCAGTTACAAGCCTCTTAACATGGCTCGTCTTGGCCTGGCCCGGCCCGGCCCGGCCCGAGGTTGGATTACAAGCCACGAATGCCGCTGTCTGTCAGTCCCAGTTCTCGTCCTCGACAGGACCTCCCCCGACTGAGCATATTATTTTGAGCACATAAACATAAGCCGTCCTCCTCCACAGGACGGGCTGAGGGGGCCGAGTGTCTGAGCAGCCACTTGGTCATGTAAATGTGTGCACTTGTCTGTCTCCGTAACCGTCTCCGTCTCCGTCTCCGCTCCAGTCCCAGTTCCACTCCCGGCTCCGGACTCCGCTGCGAATCAACATTAATGCCTGACAGAGGGTCGTTATCTGGTTTCCCCACTTGAGCCGAGACGGAGAAGGAGCCCCTTCCGATCCGATTCAGAGGGTACTTGCTAATTAGGGACTACAGCATACACCTTTACCTGGACTAAGCATACACCTTTACTAGGACTAAGTGAAGGTGTTAGGTGTGCTGACTGCAAATGACCTTTAAGGCCTGCTGCAATCTCCCCTTTATCTGGGCCAACTCCCCAGATATTTATTACCCCCTGACCTGATTCCAACTATCAGTTATCTGTCATATTTTTATCAAACATTCTTGCCAACGACAAAGTTTTGATTTGTTGCTGGCCATAAATTTATCCCAAAGCCACAAAAGCCCCAAAAACAACAAGCAAACAAACAAATACCGCAAAATGTCATTAAACAATAAGCAAACGAAAACTGTCGGAACAAGAAAGTGCAACATTGCCAGCAAATACAAAGTACGTACTACTTTTGTGTAAGCCCCCAGTCCCCAGTTCCCAGTCCCCTCTGGAAAGGCACACGTGTGGCGGATGGGAGGATGGAAGCTGGGATGCCTGGGATGGCTGGGAGGACACAGAGGCTGAGCTCAATTTAAGCGAAAATGTTAACATCTTGTTGACGGAAATAGACACAATTCGGGCAGACAAGCGACATCGGCTTATGAAAGGCGTAGCGTAGCAGGCGGCTTTGTGGCAATCTGGTGGTAGGTAGGATGTGGCAGGTGGCAGGCAGCAGGCACCATCACCCCCCTATATAATCCCAACCCAACCGAAGTCAAAAAGTTCGTTCAAATCGTTGTCAGACCAGAGAAACCCATATGAAATAATAATTCTGCAGCATAAATCAGAAGCAGCAGCAGCAGCAGGACTATGAATATATAAGCGAGGCCAAACTGATAAATACTAGGATATAACATGATGCTATCCACTCACCATGATGGCTGTATAAAATGTTAAACACAATATCACCCAGTCCCAAATTGCTTTAAATGCACAATAATGCAGGAGTATGTGTGGCGGCGTTTTGGGCGCTTCCTGCCGATACTGTGGCATGATATCCGCGCTCAGCGACATCATCTGCAACAAGGAATATATATGTAAAGGATATAAAGGATCTGGAATAGAGCAGAAGGAGCACTCACATGCGCCAGGTTGGACTGCTTCGTGGGATCCTTCAGCGTGGGCAGATGGGCGCTGAACTGGCGACTCCGCGTCACCGATCGGGCCAACTTGGCGAACTTCGAGAGACCTAAAACTGGCAGAAATAGATTAACCGCTACGAGGATGCAACACGCACACAGGACACACACAGGTGTGCAGCGACAGGATAGCACAGAGCATACATATAGACATTAGACAAGAGTGTGTGGTGTGTTATATATACAGCGAGAGTATTCAGTTCCAATTGGTTTTATTTTGTGTTTTTTTGTTGGTTTTCAATTTGTTGAAGCGCATTTACAGGTGTGCGAGCGTGTGTATGTTGTGTAATGTTGGGTGTGCGTGCATGCGAGTGTGTAGACAGGGAAGAGAGAGAGAGAAAGAGTAGTAGAGAGGCACACAGGTGCAAGAGTTCCTATGGAGCACGGTTCAGACTCAGGAATATCCGTTTTTTAATGTGTTTTAAAAAGATCCAATGATTTCAAATCACAAATAATAAGAAGATAAGAATATATAGTGTGCAATATTTAAGGGACAACCGTGCTCTATAGAAAGCTGTTCCAAATATCATAGCTCGCTTACCTCCCTTGGTGTCCTCGCTGTCGATGGGCTGCTTCAGGGCCGTGATGTCCCGGAAGGTCAGCAGGAAGAGGACAACCAGGTCCCGTTCGTTGCGGATCGGGGCCACTTGCAGGAGCAGCCATAGCGGGGTTTCTGCGAAGCGGAAGAGAGGCGGAATTAATAACAATTATAGGTAAGTATGCAGGATAACGGGGGCTCCACAGTCGAGTGCACTGCACAGACGATAGATAATATCCATTCGCAATCAGGTCACGACTAACCGACGGACACACTGAGGGAAATAGGGGAAGAGGTCTAATATAAAGTGCCTGCCGAACCTTCTCTGTTCTAAGGATCATGTTCTGGACAAAGAAGTATGTACTTATCTGGGCTACATCCCAGGATTCTTTATAATGTTAAGTCCTGTAACTTCAAACATGATTTTAAATTCAATTTCAAGACAATCTCCTTGATTACACAATTTCTTTAAGTGCAGGGACATAAGCAGCGGAGCTGGGGGCAGCAAACATTTCATTCGATTGCAATTATTGATATGGAATGCCGGATAATGGATACTGGATGCTGGATGCTGGATGCTCGGATTCTGGATGCTGGTCCAGACAATGCCAGATGTAAATTACGCCTGTGTGCCCATACAGTGCGCTCCATATGTATGCAACAGCCGAAAGCTGTTTGCACTCCTTTGTCTGCCCGGATGAATAATTCAATGAGTAGTGTCCGCTGGCAGCGGCCATCCAAGTGATTTGCCTTGGAAATCGTGGCATTAACTTCAACAAAGGACTCACAAAGGTAATGGCCGACATAGATAAACTGCAATTATTATAGGGCTAATAAAGAACAAAAAAGGACGGCCTACTCTGGAATAAGGCGTCCTCAAACTCTCCTGGCTTTGAAAGTAAGTTCTGCAAGTAAGTATATACCTAAGTAGGCAATTAACTTAAACAATAAATTTCATTTTTTTTACTTTTAGGCATTCGAGTTCGCAAGTCAAGATATTTTAATTGGTTTGAAGCACAGCTCTATCAAGTGTTAACAATCAAACCTGGCTTTAAGTGCCTAACACTCCGCCTAATAGGAGCCTTTAACTGTGACTGACTGTATTAATTGCATTTGAATTTTCACGGGTCAAGGACCACCCTTCCTGTTTCGCCAGCGAATATGTGTGTGTGTGGCATAATTATGCACTAATTACGGGCACAATTTGCTGCTTCCGTTTCCGGTTGTGCGCGGTTATGGTTGCTGCTCCTGCTCCTGCTGCTGCTGCTGCTCTTTTTATGTATCCATATATTGATTCAAATGGAATAGATTTATTATTAGGTATATATGCGAGAGATACGGCGGCTCCCCGCGAGCCGAGCTACCTGTCAGCGCAATTTCCCAGAGATTTCGCTTTTGTTTTCCATTCTGCGACCGACGGTAGCAATTTTCATCCTTGGCTGGAATCCAATCATGGCGAATTCCTTGGCCCAGCATCCATCCGCCGGCCAAGTGAAATTTCAATTGAGTTGCGCCAGCTGTTGTCGAGTCCTCACCAGCGCTCTCCTCTCTCATATTGCAATTGATTTATGCTTATTTAATGCACCACCCCCATGCCCCATGCCCCATGCCGCGATGCCCCAATGCACTTTCCCATTTCCCCATTTCCCGAGTGGAGCGTGGAGAGTGGAGAGGAGACCTGACCACACATGCAACAGGAAGTACGAATATTGCTGCGGGCAGGCTGCCAGGACCAGAGTTAAATTGAGATGCCCACCAGCAGTCAGAGCTAAAAATTGAATGCTGCCATTTTTGGAGTGAGGATTACACGCTCATTTGTTTTCCGGGGCTTCCAAGGCAAAGGTAACTACTCTATGTAGTTGCTCAGGAGTGCCTTGGTGTAGGTGGAATTTCGGGATCTACTGGAACCTGTTTAGGATCATCATTTTTCCCCGATATGGAAGTAGCCTGATGGGCCTATAAGAATCCACGTTTACAGTATCATAATAATACTCGCCGATTTCCAAGCATTCGTATGCTGTTGAATATTAAGCAACTGAAGGTTGCTTCTAGGACTGAATACTAGGACTTTCCCTTCTGAATTTTGTAGTATTTTGTAGCATACTTTCAGGCCCAAACGCCGTTTACAGTGGTTTCGCAATATTTCGTAGCATTCTTTTACTGCGCACAGAGCATTCTGTGTACGTCATAAATGCTGTTAGCGGCTGCCGCAGTCGCCTGCTGCTGTCCTTAAAAATATTTATAACTCAGCCAAAACAGCCTCAAATTCAATTCGGAAAACGTTTCTATGTTAGTTTTTATCTGATTAATAAATAAAATTATTATTATTATTATTATTATTATTTTTTTTTTTTTTTTTAT
>VNKC01003354.1:0-16684 GCA_008042775.1 Drosophila pectinifera
TAGTTGACTTGAGACAGCGAAGTGTCGAACAAGCCATTAATAAAATCGTGATGTGCTGTAGTTGAAAGTATATTAGAGGATTCATTGGAGGACCAAATAGCTCCAGGGATATTAAAATCACCTAGAACTACTAATTGGTCCATGTCCGAAAGTCTATTGGACACCGATTGGATGGCGGAAAGGTGGTTCCAATAAATAGGGAGTTCCGACAATGGGGGAATGTAGGAACATGTGATAAAAATGAACCTACCATTAATGGATAGCTTCACACAAAGGAATTCAACATCGTTGATTTCCTCGAAAGTAACTAATTCAGACGTGAGGTTGGAGTCAACCGCTATGAGGACACCACCCCCACGCCTGGAAGGTCGATCCAGCCTGTAACATGTGTACATAGCTGGAAAAACTTCGGAGCTAAGGATCTCCGGCTTTAACCAGGTTTCTGTGAACACAATCACCTGGGATATAAACGAAAGACTATCAGAATACAATTTAGGGAGTTTACTACGTAAGCCTCTTGCATTCTGATAGGAAAGAAGGAGAGAGTTTTTTAGTTTTTTGAAGAAGTTTGACGTAGATGGCACAATGATATGGTCTGGCCTTGGAAGAGTTATTCCAACAGACCTTTTTTTATTTTTCTTAGCTTCGTACTCTTTAACAACAACAAACTCCGACCAGAAGTTTGCAGAGCACATCGTGGTAAAGAGTTCATTTGGGGCATTTATTTTGAAAGATGAAATATCCCTATCATAAAAAAAAATTGAATTTTTCCACCTTTATATTAGTTGTTTCGACTTTAGCTTTCCTTGGATATAGGCGGTTAAATCATCAGGTGTTTGAGCAGGGGAAAGCCGCGAAAAAAATATCTGTTCCGGTAGTATTGCTATCAGGGTTTTGGCAATACTGATTGGGTGACAGTATGACTCGACCGGTAGTCCGGGCTTGGAACTCTGGGGATTTGTATGAATTGGGTTCTGTTGGGTCGCTAATTGTGAGCCCTCAGCGGACCCTACGGATATAACTGGCGGTACGGCCTCTCCCACGGCACATTCGGATACCGAATCTTTTATTGCCCCTGACCTCAATATCATTGGGGTTGAATATAATGGGGACAAGCGCGGTGCCGAGGGAGTCTGCGGTTGAGAACTTGCAACTATTTGTAGGGATTCGCCCAAATGATGCAAGCCAACAGCGGTTTTTTTACGCTTGGGGGACTCATTCAATAGCTTAAGGCCATTGAACTGAGAATCCAGCGCTGAGAGCATATCATTAGTTTTNTGGTTTGCCGCATAAAAGACATCATCTCCCTTTCAACGTCGCGACAAGTCTCGCAACAGTAGCGCAAGCCAATGTTGTTAGGAATAGTATCGGCTGTCCGGCCCGTACAATCAATGCTTTTAGAGTGCACTCTACTGTCACAAAGCCAGAGCCAAATCGATACTAGGCTCCTTTGCAGAAATTATCTTCTTGCTGGATTTGACAGCACAGATAATGTTTCAGGTCATTGTATCGACTTACCACTGTACCAATTGCGTGAGGGAGGAGAGCAAGAGAGTAGTAAGGTGCGGGAGGAGAACGAGAGAGCGGGTTCGTGCAGAGAGAGTGAGAGAGGCGTAACGGATAAAGCAGAAAGAGCAATGCAAAAAAAAAAAANAGACTAAGCTTAAAACCGTCTAGCTGCAGCAGCGGCGTAACGGATAAAGCAGAAAGAGGAATGCAAAAAAAGCTAAAGCAAGCAATCACAACACAAACTAATATCAATATGATTATTAATACACAAAATAAAAGTTTGCATGAACACGCGAAGTGATCGGGATATTTAATAAACACTATATAGAAGTTTTTAAATAAAACCCCGGTGGTTTATATTAAAGATTACACAAAATCGAAGCGCAAAACCAAAACACGACCGTTCACTTTGAAAGAAGAAAGCGAAGATATTGGGATTGCCATGGAGCAGTCCCAACAGCCAGCTAAGAAGGTACACTACTTTCGCAGGGCCTCCCTGGTTTAGTAAAGAGTTGACTCGCCTCAAAAACATTAGCAACATCTATTCTAAATTAAAACGTTCGGGATCTCAAGCTGTTCTTTCTCGCTTTTTAGTGGCCAGTCAACACTAAGCGTAAACCTATCCTTCCTCGCTCTCAGTTGAAAATACAACAGCACACAATGATCAGGGAATTGCCGATCCTTTTTTCCACTTTTTTTTTTTTATCTTCAACGCGTCAAGCCGGTTTATTCACCGTGTCCCGATGGAATACCAGGCTTTGTGGTTAGGTTTTATGCCGAGGTCTTGTGCACTCCTCTTCTTAAATTGTTTACCTTATCCTTAGATACCTCAAACTGCTAACAACTACAGAGGAATCTTCAAGTTGTCAACCATTCAAAAACTTATCGAAAAAGTATTTACTCCCCATTTGCAGCACCTGTGTAGATCAGTAATTTCTCCAGGCCAACAAGGATTTATTAGACGTAGATCAACGACATCGCCTTTATATATAACCTCATCTGTGGTGAAGTGGAGAGCACTGACTTATGAGGTCAGGTACACTTCCACGTATCTTGTAGAAACACTAGATCCTATTTACCTTTAGTTTTGCACCACTGTAGAACTTCTTATGAAATGCATCAACCCCTTAGAGTATTATGTGCAAACTATATGGATTTGTACATATAACATAAACTGTAGATAGCCTTCCTAAACTAAAAACATTAATCCTAACCCACTAAGTACACATGACGGCAAAGAATCGAGCAGCGCGCTATTAGTCTATTTGGTGTAGCATAGAGTTCTCGCATTCCTTTATCCATACTTCCTTCTATAGCGCCTACTTTACACCTAAACCTAATAAGCACGTGCTTGGTATCGAAGTGTACTGAGTGTACTGACCGCAGTGCATTAACGTCCAGAAATGTGTTACATACATTCTTAGAGAGGTTGTGTATTCTTCCCACTAAATTTATAGGTTGTGATTGACACTGAACAGTGATACGCTATGGATTTCGATGTTACTTCTATTTATTGTGCCTTTGTGATTTACACGTTTCCCCTTTGATCGTGAATGCAATGGTCCGAGTTGGGTCCGATGGTTATCTCGCTGGGTTACCTAGCAGGGTGTATCGTCTGCAGATAGACTCATCGTCTCCCTTGTCGCCACACCCACCCTACCGCCCGCTCTGCTACCAAGCTGCCATAGCAAGGTTGGTGAAACGCCCTGCAGGTCGAACTTGAAGTTCTACCTTTTTGCCACTGCCACCTCTAGCGCACGCTCCTTGGTCAGGATTTCGTGGGACCGGAATGTCGCCTGTCTATCGCTTATCAACCCGCACAACTCCTGCAGAAGACTGGATCCTCCGTCTGATCTTGGCCGCAGCACCTTGCCGCTTTCAAATCCTTGGTCCTTGTGTCTGGATCCTTAAGCCCTGATTCTTGTTCCTGAATCCTTGCCGCTTGATTTTTGATCCTTGATCTCCTTGGTCCTTGATCTTTGATCACTGATCCTTGAGCCCTCAGACTTTTCTTCTTGTTCCATTGCTTTCACGGCGTCTCTCTTCTGCCAGCCAATGCCCATCGCCTGTGATTCCACCACCGAGTCCAAAGGCTATCGAGGTTCCGAAATTAGTCACCCTTGTCTTGCCTCTCCATTGCAGCTACCTTTGTTGTTATTTGTGAGGTGTTTATTCAACTGTTGTTATTTGTGAAGCGTTTATTAAACTCATCACACACCTTTGCCCGATTCCATCTTTTGCATATATTAATATATATGTATGTATTATTATGGTATATTATACCCTAAAGTATTCTTCAAGCAACGCTTAGATTTATTAAAATTTTATATAGATGTCTCCACTTCAAACAAATTATTTGGAAAATTTCAAATTTCAATTTTTTATTTTATAAAATACATTTTTGACAAAATATTTAAGGATTTTTAATGCATTACGCAAATGATTTTTGTAATACCTATGAAATGCATGTCGAAGATGAGCACCTAAATTAAAAATGGATCTTTGAGATAAGCAATTCGACTTTGATATGAACACCTCTACTTTAAAGAGTATTAGCTTTAACAAAACTGTAAATATAAATAAGAACCCATTACTTTACGAATAAATATTACGAACTTATTTCAGGTTTCGAAATACTTCTGTTTGCTAAAGTTCATTTTCAACATTAAAACAAATAAAATCCTAACATAGATCAATGATGAGGTCTTACTGAAAGTATCTTCGACAAAAATTAATACATATTTTGACAATTCATAATCTAGTGAAGAACATAAGAATATGAAAGTATATCATTATTTTCATTATTCATCTTAAATGTGTAGCAAAATTTAAATTAAGAAATAGTTTCGTCTATGTACTTGGGTTTTAAATTATACGTTGCGACGACCTTTCTGAAGCCGTCAAAATGGCGGTCCGCCCAAGGATTTTGAGTAGTTTTTGTTTTTTTAATGATTTTTAACATTTTCTATTATTTTTCATCACTATCGAAGCCCCTACGTAGGAGGAGCATTAGGATTAGTACCAAGTAATTAATATAATAAAATTAGTATAAGCATTAGTATAAGTTAACGATTCGCCCAGATCTATAAATACGAGGGTATGTTAAAGAGAGGAGAGAGGGAGGCAACCAAGTTCGCAACCGACAACATCGACGCATACACAGTACAAAGTGCACTTCCAGAAAGAGATTGAGAGAGAGGCTTGACTGCATAGAACTTTGTTGGAAAAGAGGGATGGTCGTGCCGGTGACAGCGCTACCATGGCCATACATGAAGAGATCGAGGCGAAATCCTATATCTCTCCCTGCAGCTGAAAAAAGGTAGAGTGATCTCCACACTTGTCCGATTTGACTAATGTACAGTTTGCTGCACTTGTGGTGAAATTGGCAAAAGCTCCAACTACTGCATTCGATAATGCTGACACTGTATAATTTTGTGTGCAGGCAAACAGAAATAAAACATCCAAAAGCCCTCGATCGTTATTACCAATTATGAAGGATTCAGCAAGCATATCTAGGTAATCTTCTGGTGGCTTCAATGATTTTGATAAGCGAACATATTTGTGTTATGTTATTCAAGTGACTAATTTATTTATGTATACATTCATAGGTAAAGCAAAGTATAGTACAGGAATCTGTGCCTACACGGAAATCCGCCGAAAGACCTCAAGCGCCATTACCATCCCTCTGAACGTCTGTCCGCCCGTGTGACGCGCAAAAATTGGGTGACAACATTCTAATCTGTTGCACGCAGATCAAGTTTGTTTCAAAATTTGGCACGCTCACTTTCGCCCTCGAAAATCATAAATACCCTATTGTATCAGACCCTGACCAAATCAGTCGTATTACCAAAAACCATTATAGTTGAACCTCTACATTTGAAGATGTAAGTGCCTATATTCAAGGTCAAAATAAAGCCAAAAAAAGTTAAAATAAAAAAAATTACGTAGTAATCCTAAATATACAATTTAATCCGATAGTCTGTATCTATCTGATGGCCTTTCGCTTGTATCCCATAGCGGTTGACTCCAACCTAATATCTGAATTATTAACATTCGAGGAAAGCAACTATGTTGAATTCATTTGTGTGAAGTATCAACTCATAGTAGTTTTACATTTATTACATATTGCTACATTCCTCCACTGTCGAAACTTCTTATTTATTGGAACCACCTTTTCGCCATCTAATCTGTCTCCTATAGACATTCGAATAGGAATCAATTAGAAGTTTTAGGTGATTTTACCAATCTTGGAGGTATTTGGTCCTGAAATGAAGTCTCAAAACTCTACCAACTACAGCACACCACAAAACTCCTTAGAATCGGTTGCTTGATTTCTGGTGTCCCTTATTTTTACATTGTTCAATAACGACGAGCAAAAATATCTGTCTAATTCAAAAGTAATCATGTAAGCTGACTACTTTGTTTGCCATATAAGGACGACTCTCGCCAGTCGGATTTGCAAACAAATCCTAATAACTTTCAATAGCTTCTTCGCATTTTCTTATCTAAATTTTCTGCTCGCGCGCCTACTTAATACCTAACCCTAATAAAAACATCTTCTTTAAGAATTATAAAAAAAAAATTAATAATATTAATTACCTACCCATGGTTTTCACTGGCTTTACAGTACTCATGTACGGTGACAACTTTAAGCTTTGTACAATAATAGGAATAATATAAGGCATAGTGTATTATGCCAGTCGGATTTCCAAACAGATATTAATATTTTTCAAAAATGGTCTTAGGCATACTTATTAAACTTAAATGGCATGAAGTGCAAGGTGATGACATTCTGGTAGATACAATATTGTCGTTAGCAAGAACCAAAAAAAATAAATATAAAATGCATGATCTTTTATTATTATGTGCAAATTATGACGACTTGTACAAAATAACATCAACTGAACATAGACATCCTAAATCAAAACTTTAATCATAACATATTTAATACACATAGTTCCCTCGTAATCTTTTATCTATATTTCCTCTTTTGCAACTATTTAACTCCTAAGCCTAACAAGCACGTGCTTGGTATTGACAACTTCTGTGTACTGACCGTAGTCTATAAACATTTAGAAATTAAATGTATTGAATCAATAATGAAGGAGCCGAATATGATTGTGTGTCGGCAGCAATGTTTACACTTGCATGTGAACCATTTGATGAGATCCTGAATTAGCTGAATTAGTGGAGCTCAAAACTTCATTACAGCTATTTTGATATTCAATTCACAAATAATGTCGAGGAAACTAATGTAATATAACAAATAAATTCAATTGTACGTTAAATTATATTATAATAATAATATTTCTCTCACTGAGCGAACGGATCAAAAAGGGTGAGTCAGGAGATGATCCACTGAACCGGATGCGAATATTTTACTACTGATGCAATATACTTCCAAAAAGCCACACAAGTGTTTTGACTTTGCAAGCCGCTTTGGGATAACCCAGATCTTGGTGCTTCAGCCAACATTCTTGAACCTTTATCAAAATTCCAAACAATAGTTCTATAAAAAAATAACGGGGTTTTTCGAGCGAGTACGTTTGCATTTATATATAGTCGAAATAAGTATTTCGCTTGTTGTCGACTTCTTTGGGTATTAAACTATTTGCAAGGGCTAATTTGCCCACAAATTATTGGCGAATATAACACTGACAGTAGAGGCGTAAAACTATTGGATGGGTTTATGGGCCGCTATCATATTAAGTTGATTGATATGGCAGCAACAGACGCTTATGTTTTATACAAACAAGAGCAAGGACCAATTGCTCGAACTTTCGGTTTTAGCGAATATGTTGCTAGTGACATTTCAAACAAAAAACTTTTTATGTCGTCCAGTTAATCAAACTTCACAAGAACGAAAATACAAACATCTATCCTCTCCATGAGAGCAGATAATGTAATCTGGATTTTGATGCTCTGCGGTCAGTACACTCACGTGGAGCTTGCTAGGGTTATGTAAACGCGATAGAAGGAACTGTAGATAAAAGAATGCGAGAAAACTATGCTACACCAAATAGACTAATAGCGCGCTGCTCGATTGCTTGCAGCCATGTGTACTTAGTGGGTTAGGATTGATGTTTTTACTTTAGGAAGGCTATCTACAGTTTATGTTATATGTTCAAATCGTTATAATTTGCACATAAAACTCTAAGGGGTTGATGCATTTCATAAGAAGAGGTGCAAAACTAAATAGGATCTAGTGTGTCTACAAGGTACGTTGAAGTGTACCTGGCATCATAAGTCAGTGCTTTCTACTTCACCACAGATTAGGTTATATATGAAGGCGATGCCTAGCATCGTTTATCGGTTGGCTAAATAAGGTTGGTTAATTATGAAAAGTCTACTGGAATAGGAGGATAACGGATTTACGCCGCGTAGAGCGAAAATTAAAAATTTCCTTTGAACTGATTCAATGCGTTTACTATGGACATCCAACTAGGAACTCCAAGCGCAAGGATCCGGAATTTAAGATAGGACGGACTAAAGAAGTGTATAACTTCTCCGTAACGTAAGGGTCATTAAATTGTTTTGACCATCCGTTAATAATTCCAAGCACACCACTGGCTTTATTCACCATACACGAATATAATTAATAAACCATCCAAATTGTCAACTCGAGTAATTCATTCCAAAGAGCAGCAGTTCAGCGTATAAGTCGCAAGCTTTGGAGTAACACGTGAGAGTTTCATCAGATTGCACTTAGAGCCATTCAGGTTTCATAAGTTTGTACTGCACCATGTTTGAAAACTATTAAGATCTGTTTGTAAATCCGACTAGTGAGAGTCGCCTATGTATTGCACTCAAAGTCTAACCTCGTCAGCGTACATGAGTACTCTAGAGTTAGTCATCACTAATGAATAATGTAAACAATAAGGGGCCAAGATGGCTCCCTTGCGGGACACCAGAGGTAACCCGAAGAACATTAGATAAATTATTTTTATAGAGAACCTTTTGCGTCCTGTCAATCAGATAACTCGAGATCCACCTAACAAGATCAACAGGAAAACAGGAAATCTGCAAATTTTTTCGGAAGCCCCTTATAATGAAAGAGGTGAGCTCCAGAAGGTAAGTTGTCGTCAATCTACGTCTAACAAATTCATACAAAGTTGCTGCAAACGGGGAGTAAATATTGAAAATAGACCGATCCACTAAAAAGTGAGAAAGAATAGCTGGAGATCCCTGAACGCTAAAATTTAGATTATAGGTTGGACTTTATATTTTTGAGGAGAGCATAATCTTTACTATACCAGGGAGAGGTACGTGCGGGGAGAGGGAGGGAGCGGGACGACAAAAGTGATCTTAAACCGTGGAGCTGTAGCAGCTGCGTAACGGATGAAGCAGAAAGAGGAATGCAAAAAAAAAATCTGTTTCATGCAAATCAAGTTTATTTTAAAATTTGAAAAATGTATGGTTAAGCTATAGTCGTGATTTTAGGTTTAAAGTAAAGAGATATGAAATATATACATTTGTGCGGACGTGCTCTAAATCTTTGAATGTAATCGGATGCTAAACATGGGAGTTATTAAAAAAACAAGTCTTTTTATATGTTATACATTTGCAACATCTATATTTGTTTTGGCAGCTCGAATGGGTGTTGTTCAGCATGATCCTAGCAAAATTTGTCTACATTTGTCCAGTATTTTATAAATTTGAGCATAATCACACTAAGTGAATTAGCCATGTCCATATGCCTCTTAATTTCACCGACAACGCTGTAGGCCAATAACACTCGACTGTAGCTTTCCTACTTGTTAAAGTAGGATTCATAATATAAGATAGAAAATACCAAATTAAATTCTTTCTAAAAAATCCAAAAAACACAGTACAGACATTCTAAATTTTAGCCGTCTTTAATTTTCAGCCGACTGAAAACAGTGGCTTCGAGAAAAACGCCTTTAAAGATTCAATTCGTTCGAGATATACGTCGGATGCAACGCCGCAGAATGGACTATTTTTACATTTAGACCCTTTTGTGATCTTTGGTATATTATCAAAAATTTAGCTTCCTTTCTTGTCATTCATTTTACAAATACCTGATCATAAAGAATACGCTGCCATACATAACTGATTTTAGAAAACGGTAACAAGCTAGAATGAAAGCTACTTCGGGGAGCCGAAGTTTGTATACCCTTGCTATTTGCAATTCGAAATAAATTGTTTGCATAACTTCTCCATTGACAAATTCAGAAATGATCAAATCCTACATGATGGACAAGATAAAAATTTTATGAACAATAGCCAAATTAATGATTCTACTGAACAAAATACGGTCGGATCAGCTTGACCAGGCACTAAAAGCTGGCAAAACGCTTGAGACAAATATGCCTTTCCATGACCTGAACATAAAGAATACGCTGCCAATAACCTAGATGAATTGGTTACTACGCAGCGCACTTTCTCCCGAGGCCCGAGGTTTCTCACAAAAATCCCTCTTCTGCATTCGGAATCACAGCAGGCTCGACCGTCGAAGATATAGCAAATAGCAACACTAGAGATCTAACCGTCTGACCTACAGTGGACAAAAATGTATTTGGTGACCGCCCGATTCTAATCGATATTGTGTACAAAGTTGCCAAATTGTCAACAACAAGGGATTAGCAACATCGCTTACTTCTCCCAAATAGGGAGCAATTGAGTATCATATCACTATGTGTGCTCGAACTGACAGAAAAACAAGTAGCTATAGTCGAGTGGGGCCGACTGTGAGATACCCGGCTCGCAAAACATTGTGGGTGAAATTAAAATACACATGAACATGGCGCTTTCACTTTGGATAAATAATCTCAAATTTATGAAAAACTGAAATGAAACAGGACGGAAAGCAGTTGGAAATGCTGATAAATGAAGACAAATTTTTCTTGCAACTTGTTGAGAAACATGTTGAACAATATGTTGGTGCTGTCAGCACACAAAGTAACTGTTTTTCTAAATAACCCCTCTGTTTATCGCTCAATTTCACTTAAATTTGTACGTCTGCACGAAATTATTTCATATCAATTTACTTTAAGTCGAAAAACGTGATTATAGCTTAGTTATACGTTTTTCATGGTTTTAGAAGGGAGAAGACTGAAAAGGCTAAATCGACTCGGCTTGTGACGCTGATCAAGAATACTTTACTTTATAAGGTCGGAGATGCCTCCTAAGTTATAATAACCCTTGTACCCTATGGCTATGGGATATAATAACAACGAAATAAATTAAAAATTTCTTTTATATCTTTCAGAACAATACCTATTAATGCAGAATGCTCGCGTGTCCCTTATGCGCACGAGGACGTGTAAGAAAAAAAACGCTGAATATCCACTGCAGAAGAATGTTGCAAAATTGTTCGGCCTCGAAAATATTGCGATAAATGTTCTAAGTACGTTGAATGCGAAGGCGGATGTGGATGGAATTTCTACTCATAACATGTTTCGTTCCCGATACCGAAGTCAATGTCAACGTAATTATTGACTTCGACTTTCTGAAGATGATTACAGTTGTGCTAGAGAACGGAAAATGTACATCTACAGGATAGATAAGATAAATTATATTTTCTACAATGTGATAAGTCAGGATACAGAGCTATGCATCCCATACAAATTCGAAGCAGGCGTGAAGCAGTTAGTTGATACAAGCCATTGAAGTAGATAACCAATCCTGTTAAGATGGCTATACTTTTGAATTGTAGGCCAAGCTGATTCCAGCTCCACTCATAGACGAGGAAGATGCAAGGTGCAAAATATTTTTCAGTCTTCGACCGCAAGAATTTATTTTTTCTATATCGATGAAGGCAGCTGCAAATATTTTCGTTCGTGACATAAGAGGCAATAATAATAACAATAATATAGTTATACAAGTAAAACGAAACAGCAGATACGGCGTCAAGAAAGCAGCAGAATTTGAGGATCCACTACTAAACATCTAACAGCGCTGATTTTATAAAGTTGTAGCGCTATGGCTATTATGAAAGAGATACCATGGGTATAGGTTTGCAGCCCATACTTTTATTGTTGTGAACCGTATTTTAGCAGCTATAGTCCATCACTGAGAAGAAGAAGCAGTGTTCGAAGAAGTTGCAAAAGTTGGAACAAAGTTCATCCGTAAATCAGCCGAAAAGTCGAAAATAAGTTATAAAATCGTGCAAAATCAGTTGTCGAATAGTTTCTAAAACCCTGTTCTAATTAATTATATCATATCATGACTATTAGATTCAGCTTCCAAGAACTCGGCAAATTTTTTTCTTAATTCAAAAGATCGCTTCATGCTTTTTCCTGTACTTATCCACTACTCAGCCCAGCATTCCTCAAATAAATTTTCGATGCGTTAACGAGTTGAGTTTACCTCTTTATCGACCACATTCATAGTGTGTTCTGAACATATTTATTTAGCGCATAATGTCAATCGGTGAATTCCACAGTGGAATGAAGATCTGTAGCCAACAAGGGAACAACCGATAATGTATGTAAAAGGAAGGCGGAGGCATATCTGTCCACAAACGTATATATATTCTTGATCAGCATCACCATTCGAGTCGATTCAGCCATTTTCATCTATCCGTGTAAAAAAATGTATCTCGAAAACTGTAAAAGCTTACGTGAGCACGCTCACTTCCTCTCTCAAAAACTATGAAATACGTATAAGTTAAGATAAGTAAATTTTAGGTTCTTCCTATAGTAAGAGCAATTTCAAAAACATGAGCTTGAAAAGAAATTCAGTGGGGGCTCTAAACGATCGAAATGTACTTGCGACAGTAACGTTATAATGTTCAAAACGGGAAAGCAAAAAATGAACTGACATAGTGAAAGAGTGGAAATATAAAAAAATATATTTTGTTATCTTGGGGTATGCCGTCAAAGTATGAAGAGCACATTTTAAAACGAATTTAGTAAAATAAGTCTGTTTTAAACTATGATTGAGAGTCATTGAAATCTGTTTGGCACGCAAAACTTAACTACGTCAGCGTACTTGATAAAGAATGTAAGCAATAGGGGACCCAGACGGCTCCCTCGCGGGACCCTATAGGTTACCCGGATAACATTGGACACGTTTTTAAAGATGACCTTTTGCAACCGGCCTTTCAGATAACTTGAGATCCATATATAAAGATCAACAGGAAAACTTATTAAAACGAGTTTCCTAACAAGAAGGAAATAGTTAACAGAGTCTAATGGTTTACATAAATCCGTATAAATCACATCTTCAATTTTTTTATGAAGCTCCTTATACGATCCAAATAAAAGAAGTCAGCCTCAAATGGTTAGTTGTCATTGATCTTAAAATAAATCCATGGTGTCATGTATAAGTACTGATCTACGAAGGTGCTGTAAATGGAAAGTAATTACAATTTCTAAAAGTATTTAGGTCCGCTTTCTACCGTTTTTATGGAAGGAATAACAAAATATTCCTTCAAAGTAAGAAGAAACTGAGAAGTTCCTACTGAAAAGGGAAACAATTAAATTGTTTGTGCACGGGTCTCGACACAATACCTAAGCAAAGCACTCAGCCAGGTATTTGATTACACAATTTGTTTATTTTGTTTGATGACAAATAAGTAGCTTTAAAACACTGAGCAAACAGATCGGCGATTGCCTGATCATTTTCTGCGATCAAATTTTCAAATGAGAATAAGGAAGGGTGTGTAATAGGCTTACGTTCAGTTGACGAAATTATGAAACTGTTGTAGGTCCTTTGAGAACTGAACCAGCTAGGAGTCAAATAGTTTTTATAACATTGCGCGTTGAACACGTTGAAATTAGACCGGGACGTTAACTAGCGAGAAATTCAGCTTCAGAAACTGTAAGTTTCAATTTGAAATAAAGTCTGGGCTTTATATTTTTGAGATTATCAACTCTTTACTAAGTCAGGGAGATTTATTTGAGGTTAATCGATAGTAAAACGAAACACATTCGATAAAAATGATATTGCAGAAAATGAATGTTGGTGGCGAGGAGACCATAATCCGGAATTGGCAAGGTGACAACGATGGCATGGCAGAGTTGGCGATGACCGTTGAGACCGACGCGGTGGCCTCTTCACTATATGCAGTCATCTACACCCTCAATCGAACTGTTGGTAAGCCAGGCAATTTGAGCAGTACTTATTAATTAGTAACTGTTGGGTTGGACAGTTAAGCCTCATGTACAGAAATGCCTTCCATCTAAAAGTAATTGACATACATATAAAGCCGAATATTATGGTTTGCTATGTCAGGTGATACTCACATACTGTGAAAAGGCGCGAAGTTGACCCCGAAGGAAACTGTTTTCAATTCGAGATCACTGATATTTCCTTCTTTATTTCGGAACAGAATTCTTCAGGATCTGAATTACCAGCCCAGCATTAAGAACATCAAACTCGCTCCAATTGCTGAAGAGCTGTGACGACAGATACAACATAAAGCTTCGTGGTGGTGCTTTCATATTATGTGTCGTAGGAACTCTGTCTGTCTAATGCCTCGTGACTCGATATGTTGAGGTATTGAAGATCTGCCCAGCGACCACCAATTCGAAAATGGTTTCTTGACTTAGAAGTGAGCCGCAAATGTTATTACGTGTTCCGCTCATCAATACAGAAGGAAAAATTTCGGCTCCGATATGGACGTCTATTTAACAACTTTCGAAAAAGGTGGGGTCCGCCCATTGGAGAGATCTTTCAATGTATTGTGTTGAATTGGACATGAGAAAGTACGTAAGCTGCGGTGTCTAACTGTAAACTCGGTTTAACCTGGCATAGTCAACAGACCAAAAACTAATAAATTTGTATCGGAAATGGGCTTATATATGACGAACTGACAACTTGATTAAATTAAATAGACGCTCTATAATGAACGTTGCTTCGAATCCCGAGTCGATTAATTCCTGCGTTTGATAGTATATCTTTAGGAACTTAACCTCGGATCTATGGGTGCCTTGATGAATCAGTGTATGATGCCGGTCCCTACAGGTAAAACATCTAAGACTAATAGAACAGTCACGTAGCTGATGCCCTCTGTCGAAATACTTTAAGCACAGCTCCTCTTCTTGAGGACGAGGTTTAACCAGGAGTGTTCATCTTGGGTTCGAAAAGGTTTATGTGATTACTGACGGAAATATATTTGCGCAACGCTGCAGCTGCCACTGTTGGCATTTCTGTGGATGCCATTATTTTACTGGAAGAAAAGTGCGATGTTTTTTGTGTGTGTAAATATTTATTTAGGTAAATTTGCCGGTAGATTTACTTGCCTATTTATATGTACATTTGGCGGAGGAAAAACTATCAGTAAGGAAGTTTTTATGGAGTAGATGTTTCACTGCGGATGGGCGTATACATATCACACGTCGACCGGTATATATTGAAGTTGGATTTTTGACTCTAGCAAACTACATAGAGACAAGATAGAATTGATCTTTGAGTTCTCTCGGTATAATTGCATGCTGTAGAGGATCAGGACATTTCCGCATATAGAGGGGCAAATTAGTAGCCAAAAAAATAACTAAATTGTCATAAAGGCGGATTTAAAAACGGATCCCGCACAGACATTGGAGGAAAAGAAAGATCGGAGTCGGCGCAGTTAAATTACACAATATTGACATATATTAGCTTTTCGCTTGCAGTTTCTTGATTTAGTCCAACTTATATCTAAAGGAAGCCAAGATTTGTGAGTGCGGAATGGTGAAATTAAGTGGGATGAATGAAGGAAGAGAGAGAACGGAAGAGCGCTGGTTTCCCACACTGCTTCTTAAAATTATGCGCCAGGCGGGAACATCTATGATGTCATAATAAATATTGAAATACCTTTGAAAATTAATCTTTATGTTAGATACTAAAGATACTAGAAAAAAAAAGCAAGCAAAAAAAACAACATCAAACAACATTGAAGCACGACAGATTTCTGAATATGTATTTTTTCGGCAAATCAACAACAAATTGCATTTGGATTAGCTGATTAGCTGAGAACTGAGAAGCCTCTAGAAGTGTTGTTGTTCAGATCAGATGATCAGATGAGGAGCGAATAGAGAGAATGTGAGCATATACATCTTGAAGTTTGCTTTGTTAATGTGAGCATATACATATGGCGATTGCTCTTCCAATAGCAGGAGTCTGCTCGACCAATAGGGCATCGGAACGGATCCAGAAAAGGTGGTGGAAATAGCCGAGTTAGAATCTCCAGCGAATTTGAAGGAGCTGCGAACAGTGGATCACCAGAGAGCGCTCGAAGCAGTAAAATCAAAGTTGGTAGCAGACCCAATCCTCGCGTGTCCGGGCTTCACAAAGACGTTCGTGCTACAAACAGACCTAAGCGACAACGACCACTTCAAAATGATAATAGATCACATGGGTCAGAAGTGGTTAAACAGCGCGATGGGAGTTAGAGCTACAACAATACGACTTCGAAGTCGCGTACAGAAGGGGTAAGCTGAATGTGGAGACTGGAAAACCCATAAAAGAGTCCGGACTACCTCGTGGAGGAAGACAAGCTGTACCGACACATTCCTCATCGAGCAGGCAGCGAAGACGTAGTGGCATGGAAGCTCTGTGTGGCAGCTGGCGGAGAACCACAACACGGCAACGGCAGGACATGTGAGAAGCCGGTAAATGATCGAAAGTGCAGAACTGCCAGAGCTGCTTGATATACAAGCTTGAAACAACAGGAAAAACGCTCACGCAGATGCCAGAGACCCTGGGCCACGGTTTGCGCAGATTTTGTAGTGCCAATGCCCAGAGGCAATGCGATGTTGCTAGTTCTGATCGACCGATTCTCAATATTGACTGAGATAGTACCAGCATTCTAAATGAATGAATGCAACGCAACTTCGGACAAAGTGCGTGTGTCCACGAATTCTCCTCGATTCTCGAAAAGGCTAAAGTCAAATCATCATGAGTCGAAGCCAGGATCCAGGAGCGGCGAGAACGAGAACGAGAACGAGAACGAGAACGAGAACGAGAACGAGAACGAGAACGAGAACGAGAACGAGAACGAGAACGAGAACGAAAAAGAGAACGAGAACGAGAACGAGAACGAGAACGAGAACGAGAACGAGAACGAGAACGAGAACGAGAACGAGAACGAGAACGAGAACGAGAACGAGAACGAGAACGAGAACGAGAACGAGAAAGAGAAAGAGAAAGAGAAAAAAAAAGAAAAAAAAAGAGAAAGAGTGAAATTAAGATACACATTTACATGAAAAAATGTTTCAAACTACATGTA